>OY282600.1:25313654-25539654 GCA_958298965.1 Chrysolina haemoptera | reverse complement strand
CCGTATCTTCCGTAATCATTGATGTAGAATGATGGAATGATGGAACTCTCAGGACAGATGAAGCTGGTCAAAATGCACATACTACCTCAATTGGGTTGGCCTAAGTGATATACACTGCCCACCACTCTCGATGGAACAACCCATTTTACGGTAAAACATACTAGAGGGCAAAATAGGCTCGAAATCCTTCCAGATTCGTGATCAGGACAACCAACTTACTACAGATTCACTTTTTTTCTGGAAATATGTCAGTCCTGAAAAATCCGTATTTGTCTCATTTGTCATGGAAACACCCCCGTATCTTCCGTAATCATTGATGTAGAATGATGGAATGATGGAACTCTCAGGACAGATGAAGCTGGTCAAAATGCACATACTACCTCAATTGGGTTGGCCTAAGTGATATACACTGCCCACCACTCGCGATGGAACAACCCATTTTTACAGTAAAACATACTAGAGGGCAAAATAGGCTCGAAATCCTTCCAGATTCGTGATCAGGACAACCAACTTACTACAGATTCACTTTTTTTCTGGAAATATGTCAGTCCTGAAAAATCCGTATTTGTCTCATTTGTCATGGAAACACCCCCGTATCTTCCGTAATCATTGATGTAGAATGATGGAATGATGGAACTCTCAGGACAGATGAAGCTGGTCAAAATGCACATACTACCTCAATTGGGTTGGCCTAAGTGATATACACTGCCCACCACTCTCGATGGAACAACCCATTTTACGGTAAAACATACTAGAGGGCAAAATAGGCTCGAAATCCTTCCAGATTCGTGATCAGGACAACCAACTTACTACAGATTCACTTTTTTTCTGGAAATATGTCAGTCCTGAAAAATCCGTATTTGTCTCATTTGTCATGGAAACACCCCCGTATCTTCCGTAATCATTGATGTAGAATGATGGAATGATGGAACTCTCAGGACAGATGAAGCTGGTCAAAATGCACATACTACCTCAATTGGGTTGGCCTAAGTGATATACACTGCCCACCACTCGCGATGGAACAACCCATTTTTACAGTAAAACATACTAGAGGGCAAAATAGGCTCGAAATCCTTCCAGATTCGTGATCAGGACAACCAACTTACTACAGATTCACTTTTTTTCTGGAAATATGTCAGTCCTGAAAAATCCGTATTTGTCTCACTTCTCATGGAAACACCCCCGTATCTTCCGTAATCATTGATGTAGAATGATGGAATGATGGAACTCTCAGGACAGATGAAACTGGTCAAAATGCACCTACTACCTCAATTGGGTTGGCCTAAGTGATATACACTGCCCACCACTCGCGATGGAACAACCCATTTTTACAGTAAAACATACTAGGGGGCAAAATGGGCTCGAAATTCTTTCAGATTCGTGATCAGGACAACCAACTTACTACAGATTCACTTTTTTTCTGGAAATATGTCAGTCCTGAAAAATCCGTATTTGTCTCACTTCTCATGGAAACACCCCCGTATCTTCCGTAATCATTGATGTAGAATGATGGAATGATGGAACTCTCAGGACAGATGAAGCTGGTCAAAATGCACATACTACCTCAATTGGGTTGGCCTAAGTGATATACACTGCCCTCCACTCTCGATGGAACAACCCATTTTACGGTAAAACATACTAGAGGGCAAAATAGGCTCGAAATCCTTCTAGATTCGTGATCAGGACCACCAACTTACTACAGATTCACTTTTTTTCTGGAAATATGTCAGTCCTGAAAAATCCGTATTTGTCTCACTTCTCATGGAAACACCCCCGTATCTTCCGTAATCATTGATGTAGAATGATGGAATGATGGAACTCTCAGGACAGATGAAACTGGTCAAAATGCACCTACTACCTCAATTGGGTTGGCCTAAGTGATATACACTGCCCACCACTCGCGATGGAACAACCCATTTTTATGGTAAAACATACTAGTAGGCAAAATAGGCTCGAAATTCTTTCAGATTGTGATCAGGACCACCAACTTATTACAGATACACTTTTTTCCTGAAGAAATGTCAGTCCTCAAAAATCCGTATTTGTCTCACTTCTCATGGAAACACCCCCGTATCTTCCGTAATCATTGATGTAGAATGATGGAATGATGGAACTCTCAGGACAGATGAAGCTGGTCAAAATGCACCTACTACCTCAATTGGGTTGGCCTAAGTGATATACACTGCCGTCCACTCGCGATGGAACAACCCATTTTACGGTAAAACATACTAGAGGGCAAAATAGGCTCGAAATCCTTCCAGATTCGTGATCAGGACCACCAACTTACTACAGATTCACTTTTTTTCTGGAAATATGTCAGTCCTGAAAAATCCGTATTTGTCTCATTTGTCATGGAAACACCCCCGTATCTTCCGTAATCATTGATGTAGAATGATGGAATGATGGAACTCTCAGGACAGATGAAGCTGGTCAAAATGCACATACTACCTCAATTGGGTTGGCCTAAGTGATATACACTGCCCACCACTCGCGATGGAACAACCCATTTTTACAGTAAAACATACTAGAGGGCAAAATAGGCTCGAAATCCTTCCAGATTCGTGATCAGGACAACCAACTTACTACAGATTCACTTTTTTTCTGGAAATATGTCAGTCCTGAAAAATCCGTATTTGTCTCATTTGTCATGGAAACACCCCCGTATCTTCCGTAATCATTGATGTAGAATGATGGAATGATGGAACTCTCAGGACAGATGAAGCTGGTCAAAATGCACATACTACCTCAATTGGGTTGGCCTAAGTGATATACACTGCCCACCACTCGCGATGGAACAACCCATTTTTACAGTAAAACATACTAGGGGGCAAAATGGGCTCGAAATTCTTTCAGATTCGTGATCAGGACCACCAACTTACTACAGATTCACTTTTTTTCTGGAAATATGTCAGTCCTGAAAAATCCGTATTTGTCTCATTTGTCATGGAAACACCCCCGTATCTTCCGTAATCATTGATGTAGAATGATGGAATGATGGAACTCTCAGGACAGATGAAGCTGGTCAAAATGCACATACTACCTCAATTGGGTTGGCCTAAGTGATATACACTGCCCACCACTCGCGATGGAACAACCCATTTTTACAGTAAAACATACTAGGGGGCAAAATGGGCTCGAAATTCTTTCAGATTCGTGATCAGGACCACCAACTTACTACAGATTCACTTTTTTTCTGGAAATATGTCAGTCCTGAAAAATCCGTATTTGTCTCACTTCTCATGGAAACACCCCAGTATCTTCCGTAATCATTGATGTAGAATGATGGAATGATGGAACTCTCAGGACAGATGAAACTGGTCAAAATGCACATACTACCTCAATTGGGTTGGCCTAAGTGATATACACTGCCCACCACTCGCGATGGAACAACCCATTTTTACAGTAAAACATACTAGGGGGCAAAATGGGCTCGAAATTCTTTCAGATTCGTGATCAGGACCACCAACTTACTACAGATTCACTTTTTTTCTGGAAATATGTCAGTCCTGAAAAATCCGTATTTGTCTCACTTCTCATGGAAACACCCCCGTATCTTCCGTAATCATTGATGTAGAATGATGGAATGATGGAACTCTCAGGACAGATGAAGCTGGTCAAAATGCACATACTACCTCAATTGGGTTGGCCTAAGTGATATACACTGCCCACCACTCGCGATGGAACAACCCATTTTTACAGTAAAACATACTAGGGGGCAAAATGGGCTCGAAATTCTTTCAGATTCGTGATCAGGACCACCAACTTACTACAGATTCACTTTTTTTCTGGAAATATGTCAGTCCTGAAAAATCCGTATTTGTCTCACTTCTCATGGAAACACCCCAGTATCTTCCGTAATCATTGATGTAGAATGATGGAATGATGGAACTCTCAGGACAGATGAAACTGGTCAAAATGCACCTACTACCTCAATTGGGTTGGCCTAAGTGATATACACTGCCCACCACTCGCGATGGAACAACCCATTTTTACGGTAAAACATACTAGAGGGCAAAATAGGCTCGAAATCCTTCTAGATTCGTGATCAGGACCACCAACTTACTACAGATTCACTTTTTTTCTGGAAATATGTCAGTCCTGAAAAATCCGTATTTGTCTCATTTGTCATGGAAACACCCCCGTATCTTCCGTAATCATTGATGTAGAATGATGGAATGATGGAACTCTCAGGACAGATGAAACTGGTCAAAATGCACCTACTACCTCAATTGGGTTGGCCTAAGTGATATACACTGCCCACCACTCGCGATGGAACAACCCATTTTTACAGTAAAACATACTAGGGGGCAAAATAGGCTCGAAATCCTTCTAGATTCGTGATCAGGACCACCAACTTACTACAGATTCACTTTTTTTCTGGAAAAATGTCAGTCCTGAAAAATCCGTATTTGTCTCACTTCTCATGGAAACACCCCAGTATCTTCCGTAATCATTGATGTAGAATGATGGAATGATGGAACTCTCAGGACAGATGAAGCTGGTCAAAATGCACATACTACCTCAATCGGGTTGGCCTAAGTGATATACACTGCCCACCACTCGCGATGGAACAACCCATTTTTACAGTAAAACATACTAGGGGGCAAAATGGGCTCGAAATTCTTTCAGATTCGTGATCAGGACCACCAACTTACTACAGATTCACTTTTTTTCTGGAAAAATGTCAGTCCTGAAAAATCCGTATTTGTCTCACTTCTCATGGAAACACCCCTGTATCTTCCGTAATAATTGAGGTAGAATGATGAAACTCTCAGGACAAACTGGTCAAAATGCACCTAACACCCCAATTGGGTTTGCCTAAGTGATATACACTGCCCACCACTCGCGATGGAACAACTCATTTTTACGGTAAAACATACTAGGGGGCAAAATAGGCTCGAAATTCTTTCAGATTCGTGATCGAAAAAACTTTATTCTTTATGTATCCCCAGACAAAAAAATCCAAAGGAGTAAGGTCTGGGGATCGAGCTGGCCAGGAAATTTTTTACAAATATTTCGAACTTCCCTATTTCTACGTCTCAACCATTTCTCAAATCGTACTCTCCTTCCGTAATACCTTTCATTAAGGTGATGAACTTTGCGTATTCTGTAGCATTTGTACTTGTTTTTTTTTTTTCAAAATATTTCTGGTAGATTTTACAGATATCCCAAGTTCGTGGGCAATTTCTCGTAAAGAACAATCTTGATTGGAAATATTTTTGTAACTGACCAATCCTAGATTTAAAAAAAGACGTTATTTCTTACCCAACACATTTATTTGGTTCCTTATACTTCCAGTAACAATACATTTTCTAGTTTTATTTTTGTCAAATGCACCACAGTCTCTCAAATTTCTTTCTAATCGTCTAAACATTTGAATGTTTGGAATGCGACGATTCGGGTATAGCTCACCATACATATTTCTTGCCAAAAGAGGATTTCTATTTGATTTTGCATAAGTAAATAGCATATCAGTCCTTTCATCATTCGAATACATCTTTAATATGTAACCGAGTGCTTGAATGTCTGACAGTTCTTAACAGATATCAACAACTCATTTATTTTTCCTGCCATAGAAATCAAACAAAGCCTACGTGTTTAAATATGGTAAAAGAAGTGAGATGATATTTAATTGTACCAAATTAGACAACACTTGTATTTTGATAAAAAACTGATATTTTCATTACTTCCAGGATTGAGAATTATGAAAATAATCCTTGTAAAAATTGATACAGGAGAAATCAGCCTTGAATCAATGATTACTGTAATACAAAAATCCCCAAAAAGGAAAAATACGAATGTTCGCTGTGTTGGGGTATCTTCCTATCGAAAGTATTGGGTAATGACTGAGTTTTGAAAAAATCAAAACAATTTACAAAAGAACTAACGACAGAACCGTAATTAAAAATTGTTGTCACTGATGATGCCAGTTATTTTATATGAAACGCTATAAAAATGTCAACTGTGATATACCACTGAATTGTGATTTCATCGCTTTATCAATATTTGTGATGAAATAGACAGGTCCGTATTTGAAAAAAATTGTTGATGGTGGCCGTGTTGACACGAAACGTTTAATTAAAAATGTATCATTACGTAGTTCTAGTACATTTTGAATACAATAAAACTTTCCTCTTTCATTTTTTAATATTTTCTGAAATAACCGTTATATTCGTAAAAAACCGAAAACAGCATTTTTAGTTTTCCCTGTATAAGTCGGGAAAGGCGAGAGTCCCCGTAGATTTTTTCTGACCAATGTACTGCTCACCACAGTAGTTACATTTTTTCCCATTTAATCGTCTTTGTATCTATTACGGTTTAGAATATAACAATGTTACCACATGATAAAAGAAACGGCCTGTATATCAATACAAACAAAAAATGTATGTCTCGAAAATTCCCACGGGGGGGGGGGAGGGGGGTACACACCAGCCTCCGCTCTAATTCATATAGGAGTTATAACTTTAGAAGTACGAATAATTTACAATAATTTACACTGCCTTCATTTGCATTAATTTAATTATTTTAGTATTTCTGAGAAAAACTAAT
Source organism: Chrysolina haemoptera (assembly GCA_958298965.1). NCBI lineage: Eukaryota > Metazoa > Arthropoda > Insecta > Coleoptera > Chrysomelidae > Chrysolina > Chrysolina haemoptera. The sequence goes on along the minus strand of OY282600.1, from coordinate 25,533,105 downwards.
ACCAGAGACCACCAATATTGGTCAATTTTATCGTTCATTCATTCCTAAATTATTGTGAATATTATTGGATCGTTAACTTCAGGGTGATTCAAAATTTGATGTAAATATTTCAAGGGCGTATTGTTGTGATCAAAATAAGACTTTTTCTTCAAATCAACATGTGTCCTGAAATGCACCCCCTTCGAGCTACAGCCTCTGTAAGTTAGGAAAATAAACAAGATTATCTAAAACTGTGACTATAATAACGAATCGAATCTTCTGAAAATTGGCATACCCCTATTTTTTTAGGCACTCTATTCTTTTTTTGCTTCAAAAATTATGTGAACCCAGTTTTGGGGGAGTTGGAGGGGGGTCCACACTTTTATTGGCCCAATTTTTATGTTCAAAAAGAGAAACTCCGAATTCGAATAGCATAATCTTATTTGCCATAAAAAAACTAAGAATTCGGAGTCTTGCATTTTTGTTATACAACTAACCGTTTGCCAGAAAATCGTAATAAACGAAAGGGGGGTACTTTCACAATATCAAACTAACAAAACATTTATTGGGTAATTAAATAATTAATAATCTCATTACAAATGTTGAAAATATCCTCCCCTTGCTGCAATACAACTCTCCATTCTTCTTTGCATAGAACGTCGAACACGTTCTAAAATCCCAGGAGTGGTTCTTATGTTTTCGAAAGCACCAATGATGCGTTGACGGAGGTCCCCAACCGAATGCACGGGCCCAGTATCATAAACAGCACTTTTCACCTATCCCCATAAAAAAAGTCTAATGGGGTGCAATCCGGGGAACGTGGCGGCCAAGCTATTGGACCAGCTCTAACTTACAGGGGCTGTAGCTCGGAGGGGGTGCATTTTAGGACACATGTTGATTTGAAGAAAAAGTCTTATTTTGATCCCAACAATACGCCCTTGAAATATTTACATCGAATTTTGAATCACCCTGTATAATATGAGATGAAAAAAATCACAACCACAATTAAGTCAAGTATTAACATTCCATTTCGAATTCACAAGAGTGCATTGGTTAGGTACAAGCAATGTGATAACTACTCATTTAAATAAATATATTTAGCATATCGTGCAACATTTGAACAGCGAGTTTCTTTCGTATTTTAGTGTTTTATTTGCATAAACAACATTTTGTCCTTAAGTAGTAACTATTTTTTCCATTCTCACTCTCATTGTTAAGCCAATTAACACATTTTTTATTGCGGATATTTGCATAATTACTCGAGGCTCATTGTATTCTTCTTTCGTTTACTTCGATATATTCCTGATAATTTTAGAAGATAAATCAAGAAAGTTTCGACATTTATTACCAATTAGTAGGTAGTAGGTACGCTCATTTGGAAATGAAAATTTGACCTAGTGAAAACTTGTTATTTTTATGCGATAATTATAGAGTTATGGAATTGTAATACAAGATATTTGATAAAACTTATCACTTAATTGACGAACAATTTCTATTATTAGTGATAGCCGATCGATGATTTACCCTTTTTTACTCACTACAGTATATTAAGGCAATCACCTGTCAGATAACAACTACTCCCTTGGCTAATGAAATGACAGGTATTGAATTATATCCAGCAGATACTTGTGCAATGTTCCTCATTGCAGGGAACACAATTTCAAGTGCTTCCTGTAACCAATAAGCAGAATTTTGTTTCAATTCAGTGAGGGAGACCACCTTCAGACCAGAGCTGGGAAGTACTCAGTACAAATACCCGAATATTGTACTCTTGAGTATATTTCTGGTACTCTGTACCCGTTACTCAGTACATTTTCAATAAAGTACTCGGTACTCGTACCCGTACATATCGGGTAAAAGTATCCGATACTCACGCTTCTTATGAGAGTACTTTAATATGCAACGCGTCTGCGCCTGGTCTGTCTGTCCAGTAAAGCATGCCTCACCCAGCAACCTCAAAATTCCAAAGGCTTTATAAATTATCAAAATCAGTTATTATGAACTCAAACCTGGCAAACAGAATTAACCAGTTATGGCATTACTAAATAATTATTTAGTTTTTATTTTTATTAATAAATACATTTCTAATTAACTGTTTCATTAATTTTATCCTTTATGGACTGAAAACTACTATTGATTTGATAGTTCATTATTATTTATAGGGTGCAAAATGTGGTGAAGGTATAATGCAAGATTCAGAGAAAACCCAATGGGTAGATATATCCTTCAATTATTTTTGGACTTGCTACATACAACTTGATGAGAAAGTACTTGCAAAAAGTACTCTTAGAATTCGAGTACTTTTACTCGGAGTACTGTACTCGAGAGCATGTGCAACGAGTTAATGGAGATCTGACCTGCAGATTGTGCGGTAAGGATCCAGAAACAGTGACACATATACTGTGCTATTGCGAGGCACTACACAGAAAAAAATTGGTACCTGAATACAATGAAAAAGTTCAGTGACTCAATGAATATTTTTATCAATTATGGTCCAATGAACGCAATCGTTATGTCAATGTACCACTGGTTATCCATACTATGAATATGGATCTTAATAATATCAATGAATGCTTTCATTGATATCATGATCAAGTACATCAAATTAGTTATTATTGTCCATTATTCGAACGAATGCTGTATGATTGATACAATGATTCAGATTAGTTCGACAATGGATATTTTTCATCAATCCAATGAACGGTGATTATTAAGTTTCGGTTATTGATTGATTCAATAATTGATATACTTTAAATCTATGTTTCATTTTATTCTCGTGATGCTTCCACACATTGAACTAATTGTTTTGTTTATTATTTGAATAAGTGATATTTATTCAATCATTGCATATCATTCGTAAATGCAATGAAGGCCTCCCACTGATATTAAGCATACAGTGAGTTTCCTAAAGATATGCAAAATAATTAACATGCATTCATCAGAACATCGCAATCCTAATTGTTAAAAAGTTATCTTTTATTTCGGCTGGCTCCTTTCGGAGCTCTTAGGATTTCTCTGTAGTCTGTGCTACCTGAGAAGATGCTTCAACGATCGCGTCTGTCTGCTTAAGTTAACCGGCTCTGTGCAAATAACGAAGTCGTGCGGAGTGGTCCCTCTAGTGGAGGCGCTGTGTACTACCAGCTAAAGCTAACTTGTCAGCAACGGACATTTCTATGCGAGGATTCGGCAAAATTTATGAGTATATTTAAACACGAGATGGCTTGGTTTGACATAAGGCTTATTATTATATTCATGAACATATTAATTACGGAGTTATAGAATGGGATGAGAATGTTGCTTCTATCTGCCTAACAAAACTGGGACTTAGTAACTTCGTTACACCTTCTATGATCTTTCCATAGCCCCAATAAAACCTGTGTGTAGATCTGAAAATAGATTATCATTGATTTCGATAAACTTGGATTCATTGTAACAATAAAATTTTCTCTGGGACCATTAATTACGTTCATTGATATGATGAACAATTTCAAATGGATTCAGTGTACCCCTTTCATTACCTCAATAAACTTTTCCATAGCAGAAACGAAACCTGTTCATAAATGTAAAAAAATATCATCTTTGATCTCAATGAACTTGAATCGTTGTCACGATGAAAAATGTATTGTGCCAATGAACGGAGAGGTAATAAACGGTATTCATTGATATTATGTACTACATTTTTTTTCATGAAATAATATACATTGATCCAATGTACTTTTTTCTTCATTTCAATAATCTTCCGTAACGGAATATGTTCATAGGTCTGAAATTAGATCATCATTGATCTCAGTGTACCCCTTTCCTCACCTCAATAAATTTTTCCGCAGGAGCAACGAAAACTGTTTATATATGTAAGAAACGATCATCTTTGATCTCAATAAACTTGAATTCGTTGTATCAATAAATACCTACAAAAGTCAGTGAATATTTATTCATTGCCACGATGAAAAATGTATTTTGCCAATGAACGGAGAGGTAAAAAACGGCATTTATTGATATAACGTACCACATTTTTTTCAGTGTAGACCGTAAAAGACAGGCAATATTCGGACAGCCTTCTGCCAGTCCAGAATCATACAGCTCCCACCCAGCAAAAAACTTGTACAAACTTGTGCAAGGCACAAAATTGCTGGATTTGGTTTAAACAACAGGGGAAGATACAATGGGCCAGTAGGCCTAAGTGTCCCCGGGGGCAACAGTCAGACGGGCCTAAAAGGAGGTGGAGGTTTTAGTGAATATGCCTGGTAATGAGACAGGAGAGTTTCACAGTAGACCTTGAGCTGCATAGGCTCATAACCTCTCTATAAAAGATTTACTCCACTTCCGCTAAAAAAAAAAATGTGCAACGAGTAAAGTACTTGGTACTCTGTACTCGTTCTTCAATTACTGGAAGTACCCGATACCCATCAGTACTCGAGTACCCGCCATAGTGAAATTATTAGTAGTATATATTGATGACAATTTGTCTTGGGTCAGTCACATACATTATCTATGTAAAAAATTATCAAGTATAATTTTCATGATGCGAAGATTGAAACCAATACTAAGTTTCACAGCTCTCAAAGTTGCTTATTTTCCATTGTTCCATTCGCATGTATCTTACTCAATAATTTTATGGGGGTCATCGTCCCAAGCTGCTAAAGCTTGAAATCTCCAAAAAAAGCCATAAGGATTTTAATAGGTATTGACAGGCGTGATTCATGTCGATCTATTTTCAAAAAATTGGAAATTATGACTATTCCATCAGTTTACATTTATAATTGCGAATTGCAAATCCACAACAAAAAACTACATTCACCAGAAATTCAGATTACCATAATTATCCAACAAGATCTGGAAATCTTCCTAGATAACGTGTGAACAAATCTAGGGAGAATTCGCTGGACATGGACCTTTACAATAAACTTCCAGATTATTTAAAAGATCTTCCTCAGAATATTTTCAAGAGTAGAATGAAATATATTTTTCAAACTCGCTGTTTTTAATTTCAGAGTATCGCAATTTAAATTTTCTGAAGACTCCTACCTTCTAATGCAAACATAACACTATTCTGAAGTGCAAACCTCAAGCGTGAAATCACATACCTAATTTTTTATGTAGGATGTGTATGAGCGATCATTTTCAACATTTACTGAAGGAACTTCCGGGATTATGGGTGAGTTGAAAACTGAGGCAGGAGTAAAACCCAGTTTTTTCTTTGGTATGTCTAGGTGAGACGTGTCTCACTAGTCTAACATCGTTGCATATGGCCCAAAGAAGGGTTATGTGAAGTGGGACAAAACACATTTTGGGTACTCAGATACTCACACGTTCATTTCATTTCATTTTTCATTTCACTTTATTCTCCACAAAGACAATTACAACTGTATAGGAGTGGTCATATAAGTAACCTAAAACCTATCCTAATATCACAATGCAGACACAAAACTTATCCTAATATCACAATGAAAACAAAATGAACAGGAAGTCAGAAAAACTCGTTCATTGAATAATGACTTTCACGGACAAGGAATTCCTTCAAACTTTTTTTGAATTGTATGAGCGAAGTAGAAGATTTCAAGTCGGGAGGTAGTTTATTGAACATGAGAATGCCAACGTTATTCGGGGACTTATACGAGATGGAAGATTTTGCTAGGGGAACATGAAAGTTATGATTCTTGTGTTCAAATCGTGAATTCCAGAGTTTCTCATGAAATAATCACGATTTATAAAAATATAAGTACATGTTTCAAATATGTATAGACCTGTTAGGGTTAGAATATCTAGGTCCTTGAAAAGATTGCGGCAGCTGAAAGTACTAGAAACATTAGCTATTGTTTAAACTTTGAGCATCTGTTTTGTGTTCAGAACTGTCCTCAGATTCTTCATCATAAAATTCAGTGAGTGAAGTTTTGACACTAAGGACTCACAATGTGTTTTCCAATTCAAACAGCTATCTATGTGAAGACCAAGAAATTTAATACAGGATGTATCAGTCAGCTGAGATACGTCTATAGCAATTCGTAAATTATCACAGGTTTCTTGATTGGTTCTAAATCTCATATAATGTGTTTTGGTATCATTTAAGTGAAGATGATTGCTGGAAAACCATGAGGATATTTCACCGAGAGCTCTATTAGCTTTGTTTTCGAGAGAGGTGTCTGATCTATCAGAGATAATAACAGATGTGTCATCGGCATAAAAAGTGAAGTGAGCATTATCGATGAACTCTTCTAAGTCATTAATGAATATTAGAAATAATATTGGGCCCAGAATAGATCCTTGCGGTACCCCAACCGAAATATCTAGTAACAAAGAGTTGACATATTTCTGAATATTATTTTCATCTGTGTTCCTAATACACACATACCTACTGTTTCCTATTATGAAGAAATGTTTTAATCCAACTGAGGGCCGCGTCAGTAATACCGTAACTTTTTAATTTTTCAACCAATATTGATGATTATATTTACGTTACATTTGCATGAGAAAGTAGAAGTCTTTCATGAATTACTCAAAATTCTTTGCGCCGATTCTGATTAAACTTCGTCTGTTTGTTAGTAGTAACAAGGGTCTCCTTTTCATGCAATTATATTTTGAATTTCATTTCCAGTGGCGTCGTAGTGGATACCCCGTTACACAGAAACGAAGCAAGTTAATACATACATTCATATGAACTTATATTCTTAAAATTTGACCATGAATCACCTCCTGAAATTAATGACATCATTTAAGATACCACCCTGTATATTCTCATGTATGTATTTGTATTAGTATATACTTCTGTTTTATTTTAAGGTGACATTGTCAACGTATTTCAATGTGTTTTTATAAATACATTCTTCCTGACATGCTATAATTATACAGAAATGTATGAAAAATAGTTAAATACTACGATGATAACTACTACCACTATTGGCTGAATCTTAATTTTATATATGGCTAATATGGTAATATTACAGGTTGATGTTACGCATTAAAAAACCAAGAATGTTCAAAAAACTAAAAATCCCCTTTCCGAAATACAGGAACAACTTGCACCGATATAAGATATAAACGTGGCAGTGGACTATAACAAAATATATGAAATATTTGTTTGTGTTCTTAAATTAAAATTCGAAGGAATACTATTCTATATTAGTAGGTATACTTTTCCATATTAGTGGGTATACCCCTAGTATTACTTATCCGAATGTTACAAGGAAAAGAAATTTATAGAAAACTGGATTCCACTAGAATATAAAAAAATTTAGTTCCAATTTAAAATGAGAATTAAGAAAGATCATAGTCCATACTCATACATAATATAAAAAATAAAATACAAAAAGATCCTCACTCGTTTTGGAATATAGATTTTCTACGACCACATGCCTCTGAAAACTTTTTCGGTCCTTAATCGCTCTCATAATTTTCCTTTCGAATTTTCTCATGTCTTCCTCGTCCTTCTATGTCATTGTCATCGTCTCTGCCCCGTATAACATTATTGGTCTAATTATAGTATTATAAATTTGTTAATATTTTACTTTTCAATAATGTTGTATTGACGAAATATGCTTTATTTGCGTTTAATATTTTTTCGTGTATTTCTGGCCTTCTCTCTCCCGTTTTACTTATCGTTACTCCTAGATATTTGAACTCTTTAACTTCTTCAAACTCTCTCGTTCCTATTTTAATCTTCTCATGTATTGGTTTCCAATCTCAATATTTTTGTTTTTTCTTGGTTGATCCTAAGTCCCATTATTTTTCCTTGTTCTGTGATTTCTTTATCTTTCATTACTTCTCTGGTCTTGGTATTTATGGCTATATTATCAGCGTATGCAATTATTTGCTCTCCTCCTGTCTTAAGATTCCATTTGTTGATTTTCCTCAACACAGATTCTAAAGATAAGTTGGATAACGTCATTGAAAGTGAGTACCCCTGTTTTACCCCTTTATTGATTGTGAATTCCTCTGTTTCTCCTTTTTGTGTTCTTATCAAGGGTCAAGTAGCTCAGTGGTTGAGACTGAAGCGTTCAAAACCATTGACTGCTGGTCGGCTAGCTTCGAATCCTTAGCGACTTCAGATTTTTATCTGATGGCCCGAGAAAGTGCTAGGAATCGCACGTTAAAAGGTAAGATCTCGTTAATCCTTGGCTCCCACAAGTTTCGACTTTTGAGGGCTGCCGTTCGTAAGGGGACGACAGCTGGTTAACGGAAAAAACAATTTCAACAATTTTAACAATTTTTACAATTTTATTGCGATTTTAGTGGTTTTCATCGTCATTAATATCAGCTTTCTCAGCTGTTGTGGGATATTTAACTGTCTCACTGCTATTATGAGTGGGTTTCTTTTTATTGAGTCAAAAGCTTGTTGAAAGTCTACAAAAAGCATTTCGAGGTATATCATATGTTCGTGAGCTTTTTCTTTTAGATTGTAAAATAAAGTTTAATTGAATTGAGTTTTCTATCCATGGGATTGTCTTATCAAATACCATGCGTGCTCAGATCTAGCAGGATATTTTTAGCGGTGGTTTCCTCATACTTACTTTCATATAGGTAATTTCACTTAAATTGGCAATGAAAGTAAGTATTCGAAAACAACCACAAAAAATATCCGCCTAAATGTGAGTTCTTGATCTTCGAAAAAATATGAAAATAAACTCTTGCAGTTTTCAAACAACAGTATATTTTCATGGGAAATTACCGGTAATTTTGATGCATTACTTCCGAAAACACCACGGGCTAGAAGCAGTGTTTTAAATGACTATTTCACTCATCTTAAAATTCTCACCTAATCTGACCAAAGACAACTCGTGTTATCGCGACAATTTCACTCACTATATGAAAGTCGCGTCTCCTGCGATATGAGGACCAATCAGAATGGGATTTCGCGAAAGTACACGCTTCCTTTCTTTCCGATCCGGAAAGACCACGTCGTCGAGTCAACTACAAATATAAACAGCAATGATACATCTTGTAATCTAATATGACATAAACGTCAGGTTGACAGACTTCATGTTTATTATTCATTAGTTGCAACTATTGAAGAATTCACTTTGCTTACTCGATCAAATTTCAAATAATGACTTGGTTGGTTCGTGAAATTATCTCAATAAATACGACTCGTGCTCACAATACAATCGATAATTCTGTCAGAAATCAACGAGATCAAATTGATTGGTAACACCTCAAAGCTACCTCAAAGCTTTGAGGTAACACAACTCGTCCCTACGGGACTCGTGGTGTTACCAAGCAATTTGATCTCGTTGATTTCTGACAGAATTATCGATAGTATTGCGACCACTCGTGGTATTACCCCCGATAACACCAGCTGTCTTTCAATTCTGATTGGAGGATCAGCTTCGGTATTTTCAGCGACGTAACCATGACGAAATGAATACGTTTGACAGTTCGATCAATAACAAATATAGCTGGATATGTCAGAATGAGTCGCTTCACTGCAAATTCAAATGAAATTATGAAACGGAACATTTTAATATTGACGATTTTAATAATTTGTTTATGACTGTCATACATTGTTGGTATTTATATTAATGAAGAAACTTTATTCGTGAAATAGTATAATAAAATTCAACTCGTGATTGCATTTATCTCATAAGTCTGTCTTTTATTTTTGAACTCAACTGAATTGTTTTGAGAAGAAATTCAGTTTTGTTCAGAAATAAATCGACAGACTTATCGCGAAAATTCAATCACTCGTGAGACCACAGAGAAAAACACGACAAAAATTTAGAGAAACTTCAAAGAATTTCAAGGAAATATTAAATTTTCCACACATCCAATAAACGTAGACTCCGAATACAATTTTTTTCAATCAGACGTAAAGATACTCACGATCATATCTGTACGCTAACTGCAGTTGACATACTCGGTAAAAGTTGCGAATAGGTACAACGGAAAGGTTAAGAACCCCGTAAAAAAGAAACGGACAATCCATCGTTACTCAGTGGCGCTTGGTTTCGAACCTAACCAGTTTTCCTCCGCATGCGGTACAGGGAGCAGCAGCATACTAATTGCATCACTTTCACAACTTCTAACAATTGCCAATTATTAAACAATTTAAACATGAAACCAAAAAGAGGGTACACTTGCATGTATGCGATAATGTAGGTCATAGTTTGAGATTAGTCTGGGAGCCTAAAAATACTTATTTACTGTAATAATCCTATTAGCAGGGACGGACCGAAGGCAAATTATTGGGGGGGGGGGAGAATTCTAGGCGATTTTTCTAACTATCGACAGGTGCTCATTGCTATTAACAAAAATACATATTTTTATTAACAAAAATGCAACATATGTTTTTACTTTTGGAATAATATTAATAATACTCCTTCATAAACACTCGTAGAAAAAAGAAATCATATACAGTGTGTCCCACTTTGAGCAGCCACACCCTCGTATTTTCTTGACAGTGAAGTGATTTCAAAATTTGTTTTTTATTACATATAGTACCCAGAAATATCTACCTTTAGGTTGATGAAATATTCGTATATCTATTTTCCACGGCAACCTACGACCAATTGAAAAGTGAAAAATTACTAGGCATTTTTTCATCGCAAAAATAACACTACGTTCTATCCCAGAACGCTCTGAAACGCCCAAATAGCAGTACTTAATTATTTGAAATATACAGGGTGTCACCTGTAACTGACATAGTATTAATTTTTATTCATCCGTAATGTTTGGTTGTTTTCGATTTTTTTCCATAATCACTAATTACTTAAGAATGTTCGAATAATGTTGTAGAAAATATTCAAATATTCCTTTTTCATGGCTAGCTATGACCAGTCGAAAAGTGAAAAAGTGTGGACCACACATCATGGACTTTTGTAGCACAAACGTAACAGCGCACTCTAGTTCAGGAGACCCTATAATTCCAAGACCCCAATTCTTGAATCATAAAAATATACAGGTTGTCATCTATAGCTGGCAGAATTGATAACGCTTATTCATTCGTAGCGTTTAGTTGATTTACAAATTTTCTTCTCGAGTCATAAAGTACCCCAAAATGTTCAATTGATGCTGTAAAAATACCAAATATTACTTTTTGATGCCTATATATGATCAGTTGAAAGTTGAATTATAAAGGAAAACATACTGAAGATTCTTTTGTCTCCGAGCTAACACCAAATTCTGGTTCAGAACACCATAAAGGCCCCGGATCCTGTTGATCGACACATGTCTAAACTTTATTAAATAAATTTTGTTGCTAGTTTTACAGAGGACACGTTGTATATTTTAATGCTTTAAGTAATTTGATCTGAGTGATTTAGATTGTTTCAAACCACAATTTGGTTTTGTGATGAAAACAAGCTCTGAAATGTTTCCCAGTTTTCCTATTTCTGAATATTATAAATAAAAATATAATCACGAGTATAATCATTTCTTTCACAAAACTAACACCGGATTCTCGTTCTCAACAAGCTTAACAAGATTTATGAATAAAAAGTGTGTTGCCATTTACAGGATGATATCCTGTATAATTTCATTAACCGGACAACGAATTCTGGAGGTTTTGCGGTATATTCTGAACCAGGATATGTTGTCTCTGTAATAGAAGGATGTTTACCACAATTTTTCAGTTTTCAACTGGTCATATATAGCCATGGAAGTATAATATTTCGTTTCTTTTACACTGTATCAATTCAATATTTTGGGTGCTTCTTGATTGGAAAAGAAATATTCAGAAACAATTCAACATTACGGATAAATAAAAGTTATCAAATTTGCTTGCTACAGATGATACCCTGTATATTTTTAGATTTAAGTATTGAGGAGGGGATTTCAGGGTGTTCTGATCCAGAAATGGTTGTGCTTAAAGTATCCTTAATGTATTTTCCCCATTTTTTCGTCTCTCAACTCGTCATAGCAAGCCATAAAAAAGTAATATTTGTTTATTTTCTCTAGCAGTAATTGAACATTTTAGGTACTTTGTTACTATAGAAAAAAAAAAAATCAAAAACAACCAAAGATTACGGATGAAAACAAATTGAAAATGTTGCTAGTCTGTAAGATATTTTAATGAGATCTGGGGGTTTAAGCATGTTCTGAACCAGAATCTGATGTTAGTTTCGAAGTAAAAAATCTTTTAGTATATTTTTCCCAGTTTTTCACTTTTCAACTGGTCATAGCAAGCCATAAAAAAGTAAAATTTGGGTATTTCTTATACTCAGCATCAATTGAACACGTTCAGGCCCTTTGTGACAAAAAAAAACGAAAGCAACCGATCGTTTCGGATGATTAAAAATTAATAATGTTGCTAGTAATAGATGCCACCCTTTATATTTTATTGAATAAAGCACTTAAATCTAGGGATTTTAGGGTGTTCTGAAACAGAATCTGGTGTTATTTTTGCGATAAAAAAATGCCTAGTATGTTTTTCCCAATTTTTCACTTTTCATTTGGTCGTAGGTAGCCGTGGAAAATGGATATACGAATATTTCATCAACCTCAAGTTAGATATTTTTGGGTACTATATGTTATGAAAAATAACTTTTGATATCACTGTACTGTCAAGAAAATACGAGGGTGTGGCTGCTCAAGTGGGACACACTGTATAACATTATTATAAAATATATTGTTTGTTACACAAAACAAATCATTGTACTCTAAACATTTTATTCTTCGTGATTTCAACTTTGTTCACGCACTTATTATACAGAGTGGGCCATTGAAAAGAAAACAGCGGCTCTGTAGGTCGGCAGAACCGAATTATATAAAAACGCTCGGACACGTCAACTACATTTTTGAGGCGGACATCGTTCGCGGTGAAATTCACCCGATATACATTCCATCCCTCGGAGCTGTGACCGCCACCCCTAAATTTTTAAATGGTAACATATGGCTAGTGATACCTCATTTGAAAGGTATTTTCCTTCTTAATATCAAACACCAAATATAAATTAATTCAATGGATTCGTTTTCGAGATATAGGAACTTGAAGTTGGGAAATCACTATTTATTCACTCAATCAATAAAAATAAGATCTAACAATGCAACTGTTTAAAGATAATTATCATTGTCAAGGAATTAAATGATCTAACTGTTTACTAACAAATAAAAATAACATGCAATTCCATTTAAAATTTTTATTTCATCCTCATTTACTAGATCGAAAAAAATTTATCGATAAAAAGACGTTTTCTCGAATTCGACTCAAATGCAAAAACATGTGAATATGTCAAAATGTGTCCCCCTGTATAATATTGTTGACGTGTTATTTTATTTTTCCTGAAAATCATTGTTTCGAAAGTTATTCAGGTTGGCTCGTCTTCTACTCAAATAGTTCATAGCTCCAGAACTATAAGCTTCAAATCATATGTTTTATACTTTGTTGAAATTTTCTCATCATGGAGCATCTGGTAATGCGGAACAATATAGGGTGATCCATAAAAAAATGGTGACATGCTTTGGGGGTGCGATAGGGGAAGTAACATCAAATGTGAATATGTCAAAATGTGTCCCCCTGTATACTATTGTTGACGTGTTATTTTATTTTTTCTGAAAATCATTGTTTCGAAAGTTATTCAGGTTGGCTCGTCTTCTACTCAAATAATTCATAGCTCCAGAACTATAAGCTTCAAATCATATGTTTTATACTTTGTTGAAATTTGCTCATCATGGAGCATCTGGTAATGCGGAACAATATAGGGTGATCCATAAAAAAAATGGTGACATGCTCTGGGGGTGCGACAGGGGAAGTAACATCAAATCTTTTCCTGATAAATGGATTGGACGCAGGGGAGCAATTTAGTGGCCAGCTAGGTCTTCCTATATGACCCCACTTGACTTTTTTCTATGGGGTCACATAAAACAATGTAGTCTACAAAAATAGGCCGCCAAATATCGAAGAGTGGCAGGAAAGAATAAGGTATTAAATTTAATTTCTACCATTCCTTCTTACATGCTTTTTATGCGAATTCATTAATGTCAGGAGGCAAATGGGGAACACTTTGAGCACCTCATTTAATAGAATTCCAAAGAAAAATTTGTTGTTTAAAACTTGTTTTCTCTCATTTTCTCCTAGCATAACTATTGTTTTCATAAAATTTTAAATATCCTGGACCTTCATTAAAAAATACATTTTATCGTTTCATGCATTTTTATCAACTCTGAACAATTATGCTTTTTTGTGTTTTCTGTAAGAAAATTATAATTAAATTGTAGCCATATACAAGTACTCCATCTTTTGTGACTTTCATAGTAAATATCCATCATTTCGTGCTATTTCTTTAATAAATTTGATAGCAGTATAAACTTATTTTCAAAATTCGATATCTCGAAAACGGTTGAATTTAGGAAATAATGTGCTATATCAATTTTGTTCAGAATTTTGAGCAGAATTGAAATGTGGATCAATATATAGGGTGTCCCATTAGACAAATGGCAACGTTGTTTCGTCCTGACTTTTTGTGTATACTTAATTTTTCGTTAATATAATGGATTTTGAAAAACCCTAAAACTGTTGTATTTTAATATTTTTCGCTAGCTATCTTATCGACCCTGTATGTTAACATCCCCAGCAAGATAATTTCAGAAATTGAGTTGAATATCCACGGAAGAAACACAATTTTTTTTCAAGAGAACGCTAAATAAAAACATGCAAAGACCATTCTAGTTGGATGACTGGTAATGCCATAATATGTAGTCGATATACCTCATTATAGACCCGTGGAATTTTTTAACGACTTATTTTGAAAGTTATTTGATAATTATGCTAACATTTCAAATATATTTCATGCATTACTGCATATGACCTTGCCCAATGCAAACTAGTTTGTAAGTAATGTTAATGGTTTGATTGTGATATTTTTATATTTGAGAACATTATCTTTGAACACTAAGTCATTCTCCATTTTTCGTGGACAACTGAAGTATGACTGAATCATGTGATATTTTCTTTGGATACCCAATGAACGTCCTTCATCCCCAGGTCTGGTTAGGTGGTTAGATAATTGTTCTAAAAATTGTGTACCTTTAGTTGACCTACTAAAACAAAAAATCATCCAATAGAAATTACAACAATTACGATTATAATATACAGGTGAGAAACCATGCAACATCAAGTGCCAATTTGGAAAAATAACATTGTCCTGAAACCAAACGCCTTCTCCTCACCGACAAAAACAAAAAAAGTATGACATATGTGATTTTTGTTCGAAATTATGAATAGGATATTCATAAAATCTGTTGTGGAATCATCTGCGGCTGAAAAACAAACTTCAGTCACTATTTTCCATCGTTACAGATAACCTCTTGGGAGGTATTCATGTTGAAAAGGGAAACATTCTCCATGAAAATTGAAAAATGAAGAATGTTATTTATTTGTAATATATAACAGAAAACAACTACTTCCCCGGCTAAAGCCACGCTGGACATTGAACTACATCTGATAGATATTGTAAAAACTCTAAAAGGAAAGAAAAAATCTGAAAGTGAAAATTCGCATTTTCATTCAGATAGTTGTTTTTCTTATAATTTTCTTTAGTTTTCATTGAATATTATTCATTATATAAATTATATAAATTATATATAATTATATATATATATATATATATATATATATATATATCTATTAGATGTAGTTCAATGTCCAGCGTGGCTTTAGTTGTTTTCTGTTAGATATTACAAATAAATCACATTTTTCATTATTCAATTTTCATTCAGAATGTTCCCCCTTTTCAATATGACATATGTGTTTTTCCACGTTCCCAAACCAAACATCTTTTACGGACATCTTATCGACACCCCCATCGAATAAGGTTGTAACTCAATTTTGATGAATTTTCAGAAACACGAATTGGACGGTTACTATGACATCCGCGTCGATCTTCCAGCACAGCACAACTGGTCCCTTGAATATCAATCTTTTTGTAAATTGTTGTTACCCACTTGTCAGTCCCACAGAACATTTTTTTACATACTTGTATTTTCTCAATTCCTTTAAAAAAGAAGTACTTGTAACTACACTGGCGTCTGGAAGTTCCAATTGTAGCTAGGATAACTTGTTTTCTAGGTACCCTTTCAACACATTTGCTGACAAAATTCATTTGGATAGTGGGATCCTCGAGGGCCCAAAACTCATTAAAAATCTTATTTCTTAATTGAGCGGTAACTTTTTCTGGACATTTTGAACGACACTGTAAATTACAGCCTGGTTTTATTTCTTTTTGTTTTATAAGTTTTCCTCTTTGATTGATAAATTCTTGTGTCATGTTTTTTTTCCTCTTGTTTACATTATTCTTCCAATTTGTAGGATTTCTTTTCCGTTTTCGACCCGGATCAATTTTCTTGGGCATACTTCTTTTTTTACCTTTTTACCAATTTCTTCCCCAACGGTTTTTTGCTGCAACAAGGTTCATTGTAATCGTATGATTTTTTCTCCTCTTCCGAAAACTCACTCAAACTACTCTGTTCCATTGTGTTCGTAAATAAATACATAATTGTATATTTTTGCCGAAGGACTATTTCTACCCTAACACCAAAAACAGCTTCATGTGAAATATATTTTAATATAGTACAAATAATTTACTTTAATTCTTATATAAACACTGATATTGAAAAATAATACTTTGTGAAAAGATGGCACATATTCTGTAACGTTTGGGGAAAAGGGTTCACTCTGCATCTACTAGCTGGACTCGTAGAACGTCATTTCGACGTGTTCGTAAGTAATGTTTGAATTCCAATAACTCAGTGCCACTCTTTACGACAAGAGTGTTAACTGGAACAAGTTCATTCAAAATGGATTCATTTTTTTGTCGAAACAACTTCCGACCCTTCACCACCTGTGCCACCTGATGCCTGGTCAAATTGAAACTGTGGTTCTGCCTCAAAATCTAAAAACCTCATAGGTATTCTTAATTGTTAAAAAACTATACTCTTTTTTATGTAACACAGGTATGAAATGTTTCCACTGATGAAGTTTTATTTAAATTTCTAATCCCCAACACAAACATAATTTAAAATTAACGTACTCTAAATTCAGTTCAAAAAAGTTTGGTTAGGAATTAACTGACCGGCATAACCTTCAACTATTCCGCTGTTCCTCAATGCTAATTCTAATATGTGTTGACTATGATTCATTTCACAAGTTTTCGAAACATTAAAAATGTCAGATGATAGTTTAAAATAAAACAATAATCACTGTACGACACAGGGGATATTAATAACATTAGGTCCTTTAACTGTGGGAACGGGGTAACTAAACCAGCAAGATAGGTCCGAAGAACAAAATATTTCCATGACAAAGTTCTAAACAGAAATGTAGGACGTGTAACTCCGTATTTGAGAAGGCCAAGACAATAAATCTGAGTTCAACAAAGTTGTAAGTCGTTTAACATCCATTTTAGCGACCAAGAGATATGAAGACAATTTTGAAAAGATGTACGTTATGTTACTTCTTTGTTAACGTTCAACTGAAAAAAGTAAGTTGAAATACTTCTATGTAGAAAGAAGACTTTTCTATTTTACTATGATTTTAATATTTATAATACTTAACAACATGCCACCCGAATATTTTCAGAAATACGTAACTTTCAATAAAAATATCCATAACCATAATACTCGTGGAAAAAATGAAATCCATGTACCAAAAACGTCTTACCGCAACACTATGAACTCATTATTTTTCAAGGGATTTCTAGAATTTAATGAATTACCAGATGCCATTAAAGCATCCTCTTCACTGATATATTCCAAAGACAGATTGAAGAAATACATACAAGTATAATGAGGTAAATATGTTTGTTATTTGTCAGTGGGGTTTTTTCTTTGTATTGTGCAATATAAATATTTTAAACTGTTTGTTCGGGTTATTATTATTTTTTTAAAATATGATTAATACTAAATATGTAGTCAAATTTTAAAAAGATTCATCATGTATTTTAATATTTTAATCTTGGATTTATATTTGGTGATGTAACTTACTAGTGTAGGTACTATGAATAAGTACTACTTCTTTGTTTTGATATACACTACGTCTTTTTATATATATATATATTTTTTTATATTATACTATAACTCTCATATGTATATTAGGATTCCTATTTGAATAAAGATCTATCTATCTATCATATACCGAGTGATTCTCCTAGGTGGCTCACCCCTAAAAATCTTTAATTATTGAAAATAAAAAAACGAAATTTGGGGATTGTGTATCATCGTTCAATTTAAATTTTTGTACAAATTTACTAACTGTAGCTACAGTAACTAGCACTTTGTATATTGTTTGGAATATCAAGAGCTATATGGAGATGTTCGGTTTTGCTTAAAATTTGTTTTTTCTTAGTTGTATGGTAATATGGAGTTATCAAATTGATAAATATATGTTTATCCATCTGAATTTGTCGTTTTAATGGGTAGAAATATGAATAGGAGGAACACAAAAATACCCAGGTTTGAGGGAGGACAGGATTACATGTATCGTTGCTATATTTTAGCGAATTCACTCATGATCTGGAGAAAGTCACAAATATCAGCTTTACTCCTACGACTCACATTATTATCGATTGATTTGAAAAATAATTTAATGACACTTTTTATCATATACTTTCCTGCCGTTATGATTCCCATAATACATACAACCTAAAAAAGGAATTGAAGATACAAATATTGAAAATTATAATAAAAATCGAACACTAATCGATTTCATAAAAGAAAAAAAATTGGTTTATTTGGGATTTGAACCCTCACCCCCACCATCCAAATCCCGATGGTTCCTTCACTCATCATTCGCTGCCACGAGCTCACATAATAATATGAAGAAATTAACTGCTATAGGAACTCCCAGCCAACTATTGAAAAATATAGAATTCGATTGTCATCAATCTTTATATTGAAATTAGCGGCGTCAATGTCAAATCATCCTCACTGTTACTACTCATTTTCGATTACTTATTTTTTTAAACGAATTTTGTAATACTGATGTGAAATGTCAAATTATTAGAACGTTAACAAACTCGTGGTAAATGAAATATCCTGTACTTAAATGATCATTACAGTACAGTTTGCGATGTAGAAATGAAAAAGTGTTTTACAATCGGCCTACTTCCTTGATCGATAAAGCGCATAAAATGGGCATATTTCTATGTGGTCGTAGAAAAAAAATATTACATATTTGTTTATGATTGAGATGGTCGTAGAAAAAGTATAGTGTACAATTTGCATGAAATTACCCATTTTCCACTCGTAGGTATGTGAACTATTGTATATATTATTATAATATTATGGATTGTTTGTGAGTGAATTGTTAGTTGTAAGTTGTAAAACTAATTTGCCGCTACATTAGGCGACATTTGTTCTAATATTTGTGTTTCTTTTTGTTTTTGGTTTTTGTTTTTTTTTTTTTAATAAAATCAATTTTGTTGATGATATGAAAGATTTTGTTGTTTTGAAGAATAAATAACTTTTTTGTATAGATTTATTTTAGTAACAGTTGTTTGCCCAGATGGATACTTACTCTTTACTTTAATGTTTTCTACATTTTTTCTCTCCTTACAGTATCTCAGTCGGCTCTCAGGAACATGTAGTCCTCTCTTCTCAGGGTAAAATTCAAAGGAAAAGGGCTTTCCAAAGTGGCAATATTGTAAAATTTGTGAAAAGTGATGATCCAAAAGAAATAAACAGGATAAAATTCAAACTCAGACAACTTTCTTTATTAACCAAATAATCAGGAAATGAAATAATAACCAGTTCTTGTTTATTCTTACCTTTCTAACCCTTTCCTACTGATATCTATTCATATACTATGTAATTCGTAATATTTCTTGAAATTTCAATGAATTTAGACAACACACAAATCTTTGTTGAGCTCGGTGTGTTATACTAAGGAAATTGTAACGATTCTGTTTACTTTGAATAAAAATAAGGCTCTTTCACAAAGTTTGTGTAGGTGACCTAACCTAACTTTTGTGGTAATAATAAAATGTTTATAACTAGAAAAATGGGTGACAAATAGTCCGTAAATATCGTAAATTGTAGTTACTAAAGTGTCTTAAGGTTTTTAATAGAGTCACTGATAGTTTAAGTGCGAAAAAAGTTTTTGTGCAGTGAAAATTTTATAAGTTCTCGGAAATACTGGATTAGCTGATTGTTTGCACAAAGAATAATGTTGGTGGATCAGATTGGAATTGTTAATCTTTGGCTAATTTGGATAAATACCTTTGGATTCTCATGCAGGATGCCGGTCCATGATGTCAAATGGATTTTTCTTGTCGGATTTCTATGTTACAGGTGAGTTTTTGCGTTTAGTAGGTAGAATGATGAGTCGTCGTCAGATTAAGGTTTATTTTTTAAGTTTTTTCTGGATTTTCTTCTAAATTAAAAATGCTGGTACAAATTTTCTCTTCAGCTTTTTGGGCGTCCTGCAACTCTCTCTTTTCAACAAAGTCCCTTTTCCATGGCAACTTTCTCCAGCTCTCTCTTGATTTTTCGTGCACTCGCGGTATTCACACTATTTAGTCATAACACTTTCACTTTTGGTTTTTAGCACTTTTTTTTAAAATTCTTATAACTATCTGTACAACCTATTAATATTTTAAATAACTACTATACGAAGTTTCATTCCATTTCACCAAATATTACCACTTCTTGACATTTTTATCTGTTAGTTTCAATTACTCTATTCACTCTCGCAGTACTTGCCATTTCTTTATCTTGAATTGCCATGTCAATTTTGCTACTTCTACAGTATGTTACTTTATAATGGGATTTTATTAAAATTTAATATCATTTTGAAATTTTTATTCATATTAACTCAACTTCTAGCTTGTTTATAATATTGTTTTCAATATTGTTTTTCTAATTTAATTCTGTTTTGCAGCAAGAATTAGGTAGTTGTTTCCTGATTGTATTCTGAGAAGCAAAGCTAAAACTGGTTTCGAGAACTGATATTTGGGACTATATGGATGGTTCTTTTTGTAGTCTGTGGCTGAGATGGTTGAGATAAAACACAGTAAAGTTCAGGTAAGGTATTTGGTCAACTGGTTTTGATAATAATAATAATATTCTATTCATTTTTACAATAACAATGTTTCTTATGTAATTATTGTTTTTTCTCAAAAATTGACTATATCTTATAGTTTTCATAACAATATATATGTTTCATATACTTACTCGTGGAAAAAGTATGCCATCTCATGCTCATTGTACAATATACTAGTGTAGGTAATTATTTTCATTACTGCAGCAAATACTTAAATGATTGCGTTTGCTTGCAATGCCGAAAGGAAAATAATGAAAATTGATAACGGCTCTTCTCGCATATGTATTTCATAACATCAACTACGAAATGTTCTGTAAGGATTCGGGCAGAGCTAGACGAAAACAAGTATTATCAGTGATCGATCAGCCGCAAAATATAACAATTACTCGAAAAATAAACCGGTGATTACATAGTGTCAATCATCAATTACCACACCTCGTATAAATGCACACGTATATGTGTAATTTCCATTTCTAACTCTCAACGAAATTGCCCAAATTACAGGCTCTGGCGCACAAAGGGGCGTTTAATGCATGCAACAAAATAACACACTGTAGTCCGTGGGCTAGGTTCAATTTGAAATATTTACGTCGCAACAGGCCCTCAAAGTTGGCAATAAATCACATATTCTACAAATGCATTTCTAAGTTGATTATTGCTTTGAAGAGGTGTTAGTAGTTGAAGATAAAATACATAAAATGAATAAACTAAGTATCTGAGTACCTCAAAATGTGTTTTGTTCCACTTCACATAATCCTAATAAAACTGGGTTTCTCACTGGGGTCTCAGTTTTCAACTCACCCATAATATCGGCAATTTCTTCAGTAAATGTTGAAAATAATATATATTATAATTTATATAATATATTAATAATATATTATATATATATATATATATATATATATATATATAGCTGTTTCGTGGTCTACCACTCGTCAGGGAGGCTTTATGGAGTCTCTTGGAATTAAATCGAATACACTGAAATAGTTGTGCACTAACACAAAGAAGAATAAGGTGAAGAATTGCTTCTGACATCTACAGTCAAATAGCGGAAACTTAATTTGGATCGAACCATAGACCAAAGACAGATGATCATCTGCTACATTGACAGGCCGACAACTGTTTAGTTGTACTGACCAACCTAAGGTTCCATAAAGTTTCTAGTGCGTTAGGAGGAACGCAAAGACAGTATAAAGGTGATATAGATATAGGTGAAGAGAAAGAGTTTTCGATTTAATTCACAAGAGGTCCACCATCCACCGACAGCTGTTTCGTGGTCTACCACTCGTCAGGGGGCCTCGACAATATTCTAGAAGAACCTACTGAATAATTCTAAATCGAAAGCTGAACCTAACATTCGACAATAAAAAAATATATATTATCCCGTAAGTAGTTTACTACCCAGAACATGCTTGGGAAATTTCCAGGCTTCCAAGAAATCTATTTAGAATTTTCAGTGAGAAAAATGTTTATTTTTCTTCTACATACTCGTGAACTGTAGATACCAATTTCAAATATATAGTGAGTTACTTCCATTATATCTTATCTTCAAGTTTTGAATCATCAGTATTTCTTATATCATGGATTCAGTAGTTATATTACCATAAAACATTTCCAGTTAGTAGAACTATTTCTCAAAAATTCCAGAATTTTGTAGAAGGGAAACTATCAATGTTGGAATTATTATAACCGAGTAATAGACTGTACTCTTCCACGATAAAAAAATTTTCAATTAAATTAAATGAAAAGGAATCAAAATTGCATAAGAAGCAGCTAACCCTGGGTGAACCTAAACTATCTGTTTACTACAGAAAAAGATGCGTGAAAAATAATAAAATGTAAAGCACACTTAACAAGGTTTCCATCAAAAATTTAAATTCAAATGAAAAAAGAAACATCCAGTTTGCTCTCACCTGTGTTTGAATTCGGGACCCCGAGTTAGCTATTCAATAAACTTCAAAAATATTCATCAAATCAAATATATATAGTATATTATATATAGAGAGAGAGAGAGATACAGAGAGGTAGTAGTTGTGGGGTTGCAGTCAAATAATTGGGCTATTTCAAAGAAAACTCTTTGATACTGTCAAGTTTTCGGCAATGTTTTTTACCTTCCTCAGGACAACTGAAAATACGCAAATGTTCAATAAATATAGTTGAGAAAAGAGATGGAGTACTTACTAATGTGGGAATGTATAATAAAATTGACAAAAAACGAAAAAAAATAGAGATGAAGTAAAATGAAATGATTGCTGTAGGAATGACAGTGCATGACAATTTATTTTAGTTTTCAAATCAGACTCTTCCACCTTGATTTGAAAACAGTGACAATTTATTTTAGTTTTCAAATCAGAATATTCCATCTTGATTTGAAAACTAAAATAAATTGTCACTGTCATTCCTACATCAATCATTTAATTTTACTTCATGTCTATTCGTTTTCGTTCTTTGTCAATAATTATTCTTCTTTTATTCTAACATTCTCACATTAGTACGTACTCCATCTCTCCTCAACTACATTTATTGTACATTTGCGTATCTTGAGGAAGGTGATAAACATTGCCGAAAGCTTGACAGTATCAAAGAGTTTTCTTTGAAATAGCCCAATTATTTGACCGCAACCTCACAACTACTACCTCCTTATAAATAACTTGTGACATTTACTGTCACTAAATGAAACTTAATTTGAAATCTGACGAGTTGTAAACAACGAAACAGCCATCTGCAGATGATGGAACTCTCGGAAATAATCGAAATCACTCTTTCAACTATACGACCACCTCACGACGTGAGGTGCGCCCCCCAATTTTTCTATAGTTTTGAAAATACAGATCTAATATTTGGTGTGTCGCTATAGTACGCATATTTTGACCCCTCTACTGAAAATGCACCACTTCCGGTTTAACCGGAAGTGACCATACACTTTTTTTTCAAATGACACCCTGTACATATTTTTTCATTACCTGAAAGAGCACGCAATTTGTGATAATTTTCAGAAATTAAAATCGGTTGAAAAATAGCGGAGATACAGTTGATTGTTCAATCTAACAACATTGGCCATGAATTCTTGACATGACTTTTTGGGTTTGTAACCTTCCATAATCTGAAAATGAAAAAAATGTTAATCCAAAGAAATCTGTACAAGTGTAGAAGGGTAAATTAAACAATGGGTAATAAGTTACTGCGTTCACAAGACTGCTATCTTAAATGAAACTAATTTTTGTCATTAACGTATCCTCCACTGAATTGTCCTATCTGAACAAATGAGATCAAATTAACCAAAAAATACCTTTTTCGAAAAATGTTGACGTTTCGGAGACTGCATATGCCTCCTTTATCAAAACTTGCTGAAAAGACGCTGAAAACTGTATTTGGGATATGTTCCAAAAGTCACCGAAAATGCGGTTTGGTGTTCCGAAAATCACCGCTAGTTCGGTGATCCTGAAAAAGTGGTGATATTTGAAACACGGTTGCCTGAAAGCTGGTGAACCAAACTTCAATTTACTAACCAACACTTCCTTTGCGGTGAGATTGACAAAAGTGACAACTGACAACCGTAAAACTTAAAACTGTTCATTTTGTTGTTTTATTTGAGATTTTGAGATGAGATGAGACTGATTGTGAATTGTAATTGTCCCATCTCCTATCTTTCCACAAATTTATGGACTGCTATTGCAGTATTTCAGTATGGTACTCTTTCTATTAACTGTATATACTTATCATTAATTGCGATTTTTCTGACTGAAGATATGTGCTTTTGTGGTTATTGCCAGGAAGAATTGGGAACGCTGGACAGTCTAATGGCTGCCTCATGTATTTATGCATTGTGCTGTTAAATGTAATTTTTTGTCACCAGACACATCAATCGGTAATCACAACACAATCACCAAAGTGTTCCGAAAGGAACCAGTAATTATAAATTTTTCAGATAACCGCTGTCAAATTTCTGGTTAGTAGCGGTTAGCAACTGGTTACTTTTGGAACATATCCTTGAATTGCGGTTTTGATAAGTAACAAGATCTTTCTTTGACAGAGTCAATTGAAATCTGCCAAACATTATTTTGATTGACATTTGCTATCTTGATACATATAGTGTTCGACATCAATCAATCACCATTCTATTAGTTCTCATTTCATTTCATCTCTGAGGAGAGGTAACCAGGTGCGGTCCATTTCGATGGAATTTGTTGAAAGGCATTTGTTTGATAAAAGAATTAACGCAGTTTCCTTTAACTTTCTTTTTTCTTGATTTGATTTTCTCAATGAAATTTTGGTATAGATAGAATGAGGTATGTGGGCGGACGGAGCCATAAGCATGTAGGCCTCTCAATCGGACCCGTTATGCACCCACCACTGCTGGGAGATGGTTCAGTTTTGAAGGTAGCCTATCTCGCGAGCGAAAGAGGCCACCCTTCTAACCGATACCTCCCTCACACTCTCCGGGTTCAGTACGATACTCCCGAGGTGTGCTTCCCGTGTTGCTGCCACTGTCGTGAAGATGTGGGTGGCTGACTCCTCATCCTCCAAGCACCACCTGCATTCGGTATCATTCGTGGAACCTAAAATGTTGAGGTGCCTGTTGAGATGGCAGTTCCCCGTCAGGAGCCTATCACTGATATGATTTCCTTTCTGCTCAGTGTGAGCAGAGTCTTGGTCCTCCTAGTAGAAAGGCCTCCGATGTGGAGTTTCGATTGCCTCATGCCCGGTGCATCTTTCCATGTGTCCTGGAATTTTATTTCCAGAATTTCCTTCATGGTTGAGACGCACCATGATCTAGAAACTCCTAGGATAGGTTCTGGTCCAATCATTGGGCTTTTCGCACCTTGTCTGGCCAAATAATCAGCCCGTTCGTTTCCAGGTACTCCGGTATGACCAGGGACCCAAAGTAGCTTTACTTTATTGGCGGAAGATAGCCTTTGCAGATCATCGATGCATTCAGTCACCAGCAGCGAGGTGACTCTACATGATGTGAGAGCCTTGATCCCCGCTTGGCTGTCGGTACATATCGTGATTTGCTGGCCGCGGTAGTCTCTGTTGAGATTTTCTCTTACACAGGCGAGTATGGCAAACATTTCTACCTCAAATACAGTGGAAAAAGTTCCTAGAGCGTAACAGAGTTCCGCTTTCGGAGACTGCCCGTATACCCCGGCGCCGGCTGACTCATCCATCCTGGAGCCACCTGTGTACCAGATGATCCCCTTGGTATCCGCTCCCAGTCCTCCCTTTTGGGAATGACTGTCTGCGGCCTTTTACTGAATCGTATGGCAGGTAACAAACTGTCACCAAGCATTTCAAGAAGGGGACAATCCCTTACCGTCTCATTCCATAATCGAGAATGTCCATACATTCCCTCGCTCCGCCAGTGGTTAGAACTTCTTAGGCGAGCTGCGGCTTTACGTGCCTCATGTTCGATAAGGAGGTACAAGGGGGCAGTCCTACGAGCGTATCCAGCGCTCTGGTAGGTGCCGTTCTCATTGCACTTGTTATCACAAGACAGGCAAGTCTTTGTACCCTATCTAATTGGGTTTTCGACTTGCCGGATGCTGCACCTTGCCACCACACGATGGCTCCGTACGTAATCATTGGGCGTATGAGAGTTGTGTGGATCCAATATAGAATCTTGCGTCCACGTACTGCCAAATGCCCTTCTGCATGCCCAGAAAGCAGCTGTGGCTTTCTGAACTTCATGATCAATATGCTCGTTCCAATTTAGCTTGGAGTCAAGGATGATCCCAAGGTACTTGACTGAGCTTTTGTACTGCAGGGGAAATTTTGGTATTATTCTATTCCATCATATGATCGCCATCAGATGTTAGAATATGTTCGGATATTTTCGAACCCGTTATTTTTCGATTTCTGATGTAACTTTTATGTTCTTCCTGGCTCACAATCAATGGTCTTGATGTTTCACCTATATAAGAATCTAATTTCCTCCACAAAATCGAACTTTCAATCAATACCTAATTTCTAATTCCAATTCCACTACCAAGTACCCTCCCCCAAGAAATAATACATATCGCCGCCTATCCTCAAAAGATTTTTTCTGAAGAACTTCAGAATTTTTGTTTCTATAGAAAAAATATCCTGAAAATAAAAGTCGGAATTCAATTTTTGTGGAGACAAATCGCCACAAAACTTGTTCTTCCATTCAACCTTACAAGATCGCTGTATTATTTATCAAGTAATAGGTATCAGATAAATACAGTGTGAAAAAAAAATCAAAAGTGAATAAAAAAAGATTACAATAAGTATAATTATGACTAATAATAAAGGTTGTTTTGACATGCGGATAGGAATTCTCGTCGATATGCTCATAATGAAGACTTATTATTTGGATTGATTTTGTACAAGTGTGATTTCCAGTGAGTTTTGAAACGCGAGATAGGTTCAGCTTTAATAGTTTTTGGTATGCTATCATAAATTCTGCTTATTTGGAATGAGAAGGAACGCTTGAATGTTTCTGTTTTCAATGAGGGGGTGATGAAGTTCCCTTAAATCTCACATTCAAATTGTGGACGTCCGAGCGGAAAGTGATTTTCCTATGTAAGTAAGTTTTGGATATCACTATTTTGTGATACAGGTTTGCAGAATGAAGTTCTCTCCTGATCTGTTTGGAAGTTATCATTGTCAAAATAGCGGAAATTTCTATATGTGACTATAGTTTTGGTTGCCGTATCTCTTTATTCAGTTTAATTTCGCACGATATGAATTGATGGTCTCATATGCCATTACTATAAATTACTATACAAGGTGTTTCAGAATTCAGTATAAAGATTTCAGGGGCATGTTTCTTTGGTCAAAAAAAGACCTTCTTTCTCATAAACATGTGTCCGCAACCGCTTTATTTCTGAGATATCAATATCTCGAAAACACTTTGGCTTTTCTTTTTAATTTTGGTACATGCAAAGTACACATAAAAATACATTTTTTCCATGGCGAACGTTCTTTAATTTTCATCAGTGGCGTCTCTGTAAACATGCTCTGTCATTTTTTATCCAAATAATGATACGCTACTGTTTTTTTTTGTCAAATTAGTATCATTTTCATAATTGTCTTCTATTTTTCCACAAACATGGTCTCTTGACTATTTTCCGTCCGACGAACGGTTTTGGTTTAAAAAATAAAAGGTCGACATTCGCTTGTAGCTATGTGATTTTTTGTATGTTTCATTTTGCTTTTTAAATCGAAAACTGTTCTTCGTAGGGAAAAAAGTCAAGGGACCATTTTTATGAATAGATAGAGGACACTCATAAAAAATATAATATTCATTTAAAAAAAAAACAGTAGCGTATCATTATCATTTTTGTTTAATTTCAACACCCTGTATCTTAGAAATTAAGCAGTTGCGGACATATGTTTATAGGAAATAAAGTCTTCTATTGACCTGAAATATACGCACCCTAATTCTTGATACTGAATTTTGAAACATCCTGTATATAAACCTGGGGCAGAACAAAATGTGGGAATTTGTAGGATTCTATGCTTCACTGTTTTCCACTGTTTTCCACTGTTGATAAGACGACATCAGGAATTACATTGTCTATTCAAATTCTCCCGTTTACTGTTTGTCAGACCCAGTTGGGGCAAATCTCTAACGTTATTAAAAATCAATTGAATGATGATTTGAGCTACAGCGGAGCAGGAAAAAGTATTAAAGAAAACGATGACATTCAGAGAGAGTTATTAGATTTTTCATTCGCTTCGATGGTTTTTTGGGGTGTATAAACGTTTACCGAGAAGGGTAACTAACTAAATTATAGGATTCGCAAATCACCGTCAGTGCTGGGAGCAGAAATGGTGTGAGGGGGATATTAAAAGAAGCTTGGTCGACTGATATTCCTGACATTGTAATATATGGAATTTTCTGGTGTTTTTTCTTGGATTCTTATAGGCACATACTAGATGTTTGTCAAGAATAATAAAGATAAAACGCAGAAATCTGAAAAATCAGGAGTTTATAAATTAAATTGTGGATCTTGCTCCAAAGTATATATCGGCCAGACAGGTAGACCATTTAAATGCCGCATACGTGAACACCGTATGAATTATGTGAACAATAAAACACACTCATCATATGCTAATCATATTTTGGAGGAAGGCCATGACTTCGATGAAAACTTCGAAATACTTCATGTGAAAAATAAGGACATTAGGCTTAATTATTTAGAATTGTTGGAAATTAATAAATTGAAAAATTCATCTTGTTTATTACATGATCAACTGGACCTGAACGGTTCCCTTTTGTTAAATTTGTTCAATTGAGCGGTGGTTGTGTTTTGAGATTTCCAGGTAGGTTCATTGTTATGTCAATTTTATATGTTGTATGAGTCTAGGTATTAGCGATAATTATAGGTAGTCCCTAATTATGTTAATGGGTAAGAAGGGTATTTAAGTAATTTCAATGAAGAATAATTTAATGTATTACTTTCGCTTGAAAAAGATACTGTGTATCGAAACATGTCGCAAAGACAATAAACTTTGTAAAAATTTTAATCGTTTTTTACCTTAGTGTCATAGCATACTAGATGACTCATGCGAAGTATTCGAAAATAGTCCAAGAGAGTGACGAACAAATAAGGAAGTAACATTTTGATCTGTAGAAATTATTTCTATCATTTACTTAACTACGTTAAAATTTTCAGTGGAATGAACCATGTAATGACATAGACCTTTTTCCACCTACGTCAAAAACTCTCTCTAAAGAACAATAGTCGAACACTCCGAACAACAATAAGACTTGAAATTATTCTACAAGTATATTTTTCTACAACCGTTCATCAAAGTAGCATTTGACGCTTTCCGCTCTAGAGCAAAAAAAAAATTAAAGTACGTTCGATCACACTGATAATTCATCCATCTCGGCCGGCGGTCCTTGTTTTTCTTGGGCATCAGTTATTTTCCCTTTTTTTATATACATTTAGAATAGCTATTTAACGTTAAATCTTTCATAGGTATTGGTGAGTGTGGATGGTGACTGATGCGCTGCGACCTGATTAGATCTATTGTGCCCCATCTTCTTCTGCTATCACAAGGTGTCCTTGTTTACAGCAGCTCTCAATTCCTTCAGCAATTTCAGGATTTTTAGGGGATCTACTCGTGGAATTTCTCCCACAGTCAGATGGTGTGATCCCAGTATATTCAATCTTTTATGATGTACAGCGTAACACTCCATCAATATATGGTGGAGTGTTTCTGGATGTTCCCCACAAAATCTGCAGGTGCTGTACTCCTCTAAGCCTAGCTTCCTTACGTTTTCTTTGAGTCTGCAATGTCCCTTTAGAAATCCCGTGATTGTCTTTAGACTAATTTTGCTGAAAGTAATCAGTGTCTTCGATCTTGCTCGGTTGAAATTGCCGAGGAGATCTTTGGCCTGCCTCAGCCCTGGAAGTCTTAGCCAGTAGGTTGCTCTCATTGCTTCTTCAGCTTTATTGAGTTCTTCTTGGGCGTAAGATTTTCCAGGTCCGCAGAATGGTTCTGGCCCGATCAATGGCGTTGATGCGCCTTTTCGTGCCGGGGTGTCTGCTTGTTCATTGTCCTCCACTCCGACGTGCCCCGGCATCCAGAGGAGGGTCACCTTGTTGTTCCTGCCTAGATCATTAAGTTTGTCAAGACATTCCCAAACCATCTTCGAGTTGAGGAGGGTCACCTTGTTGTTCCTGCCTAGATCATTAAGTTTGTTAAGGCATTCCCAAACCATCTTCGAGTTGAGGAGGGTCACCTTGTTGTTCCTGCCTAGATCATTAAGTTTGTCAAGGCATTCCGAAACCATCTTCGAGTTGAGGAGGGTCACCTTGTTGTTCCTGACTAGATCATTAAGTTTGTCAAGGCATTCCCAAACCATCTTCGAGTTGAGGAGGGTCACCTTGTTGTTCCTGCCTAGATCATTAAGTTTGCCAAGGCATTCCCAAACCATCTTCGAGTTGAGGAGGGTCACCTTGTTGTTCCTGCCTAGGTCATTAAGTTTGTCAAGGCATTCCCAAACCATCTTCGAGTTGATGTTAGAGGAGCTCAACGCTTTGATGGCTGCTTGACTATCGGAGAGGATCACGATTTCCTTGTTCCGGTATTTCCTGTTGAGGTTGAACTGAATGCACCTTTCTATAGCGTATTCAATTGTCACGCACTTCCAGTCATCTGAATAATCTTAAATTTGGCACACATATCAAGGACCGACGACAACACAAGCATTTCTTCTAAATATAATAATAATAATTATGAGATTTTTTTATTCCATTTTCATCCACTTCCTATACTCCGTTTGATCTGAAATTTGGTAAACATATCAAGGACCGACGACAATACAAGAATTTCTGAATATAAATGTTATAATAAAAATATTAATAATAATAGTGAGATTTTTTAATTCCGTTTTCACTCACTTCCTATGTTCCCATTGAATTCATTTACAGAGAAACATATTAAAGTTCGAAAATTATTAAAAACGTTACTGCTGAAAATTAAATTATTCCTAAATTATTAATTTTTTTCAAATAAAAATAATAATCCTGATGAAAGTATGAAAGTACTCCGAAAATGAAGTTGACAAACATATAGGTACTGAGAGTCACGTGACCTCGCCAGAGCCAATCCTAACGCAGCGCCCTTCAACTAAGACAGCTGTCGATAAACGCTCTCTCTCGCACTTCAGCGTAGGTACCCAGAGCGTTGTTTACCCGCACTCTTACTCATCTTCTTGATCGCCTACCGAATTGAAGAAACTTTTGAATTACCTATTTTTGGAATGCATCGAAAAACAATTTTAAAAATGCCTGGCCCAATTTTTCAACCGGTTAAATGATCTGGCTTTATTATTTCTAAACTATTTGATAATAAAATTAAAACCTATGTTTTTTACAAAAGTTTCAGAATGCCTAAAAAACATTTTTCTAAAAACAAAAATTTCTTATTTAAAAATGTAAGGATGGCAAGGCAACCGCTAACCTCCAGTCAGGCTTGCACTTTTATACCTGTCTATGATTAAAGAAGTAATGGAATACCTGCCGTAAAATGCCAGCCAGCTCTCAGTCTATAATTGAAACTTGGTCAAATCAATGGACTATATCGGATAAGAATTGATTTGGTAGCATTATCTATGCGGTAAACTGCGGTAAAACTATCAATATTCATAAAGATCTTGAAAGTAACAATCAAAAACTCTGTACTTTACTACAAATTAACAATTGACATAAATGATTGATAATTGACATTCTCATAAATGACAACTGACACTAATGACAAATATTCATTGATGCCAACACATAGATAATGAACATGCTACCAAATCAATTCTTATCCGATATGGTCCATTCATGTCCTCTGGTAATGATTTTCTTTTGTGGTGGGAAGCATCACCGTGAACGTGGTTGGTTTCCATAATATTTGTATCGCAAAATATTCTACTTTAGTGTTTTATAGGACTATGAAAAAATTGTATGGAAGCTTATT
The DNA here is from genome assembly GCA_958298965.1 of Chrysolina haemoptera. Classification (NCBI taxonomy): domain Eukaryota; kingdom Metazoa; phylum Arthropoda; class Insecta; order Coleoptera; family Chrysomelidae; genus Chrysolina; species Chrysolina haemoptera. The sequence continues at coordinate 25,500,719 of OY282600.1, read as the reverse complement.
CACGGTCATCCAACTGTCCGTCACTTATAGCAATTTAACCATATCTTGCGAAAGACTTGCAGCCCATAAAATCCGCTTGGATGTCAAATTAGTATTCGAAACGCGTGACGGATTTTGTAGTCGAATGCTCCTCGTCTTTATTGCTACTGATGATGCTCTTTTCTCTGCTAAAAAAATATTTTATTGTTTCATAAAGAGAGTCACTGAACCGTTGAAGAACAAACAAAGGAAAATAAGGGTTGGTCCTTTGTACATTGAACTGCTGCTTTGTTGGAAAATATGATTGAAGTATTGGAATAAAAATCGTTACATTTATGTTATATTCATTGAAAGGAATTTTATACAATGCTTTGGCCATTATACTTCTCCATTTTAATATACAACATTTACATTTGGGTAATTACTCTTTCAAAATCCAGCCTCGATAAGATCTTTAACGGGTATATTAATGCTTACCTATGTAGTAATATGACAACCTGTCCGCTGTATTTTTTCAGTTCTTATAAGCACGTTATACACTTTAAAAAAAATAACACCAGACAACACCAGAGAATTTCACGCAACTGTCAGAAAACCAATGAAGATGTTTCTAATGATAAAACACATTCAATGAGGTTGAAGCTATGTTGATTTTGAAAAGGGGAACATTCTCCATGAAAATTGATTATTCTCTCCTGCAGCAAATTAATATATGATTATACCACGAGCTCGATATCCATGGTAACGGAAATTATGACGCGTAACTGACGTTTCAATATCGTTTCGCTTTCTGAATATTATTCGGTAATTTGAACAAGAAAAGGAATCCAATAGATGGGGAACTGCTACAAATGACAAAATCCATTTGGCAATTGCACAGAATACGCCAAAAAATACAAGGAAATCTAAAGAGTATGCATGGAAACAATTTATGGACTTTTGGCGTAATAGAAATTATATTGTCGGAAAGGAAACTACCCCAGTGGAAATTGCGAATATATTGAAAGATTATGCTTTCAATATGAAGAAGCAGAATGGCAGTGATTACAAAGAAACTGTTATAAAATTCAATTGGAATGTTGTCGCAAAACTGCTCCAAGACAAGTTCTACAATGATTACAATGTGAAAATAAATCTATTTGCTGAGATATAATTTAGATCAGCCCGTGATGCGAGAGATGCAAAGAAAAAATTACTCCAAGGAGATGTCCACAAGAGGAAAACGAGTGCAACTGCTTTTACAATTGAGGAAAATATGAGATTGCTGAGATATTGGGAAGAAAACAATCCGGAGGGACTCATCAAGACATTTTTTTTCATTGCAGCCAAAGAACTTGCTTGGAGGGGCAATGAAGGATGTTACTCGAAGGTAAACTTTTTTATAGTAGAAAAGGATAATTTTGGACGGTCGACTGGACGTATTGAATATAATCCCGTATTCAACAAAACCAATCAAGGTGGGTCAATATCAAGTACTCCAAGCAAGTGGCTAATAAAAAATACTGCAGATCCCGATATTTGCCTGTTCGTATATTCCACAAAGTGATGGAAAAACGCCCAGGACATATCACGTCCGACCGCTTTTTCCTAACTCCAAATCCTAGATGGAAGGATCCTGATAGTATTGGTTAAACTTAACGGACTACAGAGACAAGCGTGCCTGGCGATTACTGGGGCCATTCGCTCCACGCCAACGGCAGCAATGGAAGCTCTTCTTGAACTACTTCCTCTCCACATAGTTCTGGAGAGAGAGGCAAGATCGGCAGCATACAGACTCTACCAAGCGGCCATTAGTCTACCGCAGGCATGTGTCATGAGAGGCAGCAGCATGCTGGAAGGCATAATAGCTCACAACATTCTGGGAATGCCCTCAGACATCATGCCTAAAACCACTAACCACAACATGTCCCTGAAAGGGAAGACTGGGTTCGGAATGAAACTGACCTATGTAGGGCAAATGAAAGGTGGTTCACCGATGGTTCCAAAACTTTGGAAGGTCTCGGAGCCGGAATATATGGTATGAACCCAGTAGTGAAACGCTCATTCAGTTTGGGTAAATTAGCTACGATATTCCAGGCAGAGGTATATGCCATTGAAATGTGTGCAAGGGAGCTGGAAAACCGACACCTCACACGAAAAACAATAAAAATATTTTCAGATAGTCAAGCAGCATTGAAAGCGCTTGAATCCAACTGCTTCAAATCCAGAGCAGTATGGAACTGCAGAGACACCTTGAACCGACTAGCACAAGGCAACAACGTTACCCTAGTTTGGATACCAGGTCACACGGTCCTAGAAGGAAACGAAATAGCGGACGCCCTAGCAAAAGGGGGGGCCGAAACAACGTTCACTGGGCCAGAACCGGTCATCGGTTTAGCATAAAGTACTGCCAAGAATGCTACAACCGCCTGGGCAGACAATAAAAGACTTGAGTATTGGCTCAGTCTTCCAGGACTAGCCCATTCCAAAGCATTTATTGCTTGTACAAGGAAAAAACAGGACTCTGACAAACTTCTAGAAATCAGTAGAGCACATCTCAGAGTTATAGTAGGTTTGCTCACTGGCCACTGCAAACTCAAACACCACATGCATAAAATCGGACTTGCACAGGATGCAGAGTGCCGTCTATGCATGGAGGATGATGAAACGGCTAAACACATCCTGTGCACATGCCCTGCAGCAGCCAGAACCAGATTTTCAATATTTGCCAATACAAAAGTAAGGCCAGAAGATCTGGTAAACTGTTCTCCCAATATGTTACTCAATTTCGTTAAGAGATTGGATATACTTGGAGAAATATAACCATATGGTGAGCCACAATAGGCCATTGGCCGCAGTGGAGGGCCTGATATGGGCTCACTCACATTCAAACCTAACCTAACCTATAGTATTGGTTGGTACAAAAATTATCCTATTGGAATAAACTCTATGTCAAAATTGACTAAAGAAACTTGTCAGAAAATGGGTTTGGATATTCAGAACAAAAAATTTAGCAATCACAGCCATAGATCTACCGCTGTCACTCACCTTGCCCAGGCTGAAGTGTCTGAACAAGAAATGATGAAGATAACAGGACACAGCAGTTCCAGTTCTCTACAATCTTATATGAATATGCACCCAAAAAGACACTCTACATTCAGCGATGCCAGCAAAAACGTTTTCCCTTGTAGCAGCTCTAATGAGACGAAAAATGAGCAAACAAATTCAAAAATAGTATTTCAGAACTGTTCTTTCAATGTTCAGAATTTCAATTGTAATGAATTGTTATTATCTGTGTATGTATCTAAATGAATTGAAATACATTCTAGTTCCAATAATTAAAAACGAAAAAGAGCAAAAATTGTGAAATTCTCATATAAAATACAACTCGTGTCGATAAAGTTGTCCTGAATATTCTTCTTCTTCACAATTACTCGTTATCATAAAATTTTAGAAAATACAACTCGTGCTACGCACTCGTTATATTTTCAAATTTTATGATAACTCGTCAAGTGAAGTCTAAGAATAATCGGCAATTTTATCGGCACTTGATATACTATACATAATAACACCATTCGGTGTCCATATAGGTCCTGATGATTATAGTGAAAAATAGCACTGACATATTTCATGCTAGACCTCTTCCACGAGCGCTGGGAAGAACCGGCGGCTTAGGAAATCCGAGTTTTACTTAAACGACCAGTATCAAGATCCGGTTTTTTGCTCATAGCCTTTTCCGGAGCGACTTCCAACTTCCGGTTTTTTGCTCATAGCCTTTTCCGGAGCGACTTCCAACTAAGTAACACTGAACAAACCAACCTCTCGTAGTGTCTACACAGAATTGAGACATCAACCGCGCATGAGCAAAGCAGGAGGCGTGTACATTCCAGTACAACTCCGTTATCTCGATTGAAAGTTTGATTTTGTGAAGGAAATCCAGTTCTTGACATGATTTTTTGGGTTTATGACCTTCCACAATCTGAAAATGAAAAAAAAAAAATTTAATCCAAAGAAATCTGTACAAGTGTAGAAGGGCAAATTAATTAATTTGCCCGATAAGTTACTGCGTTCACAAGACTGCTGTCTTGAAAGAAATTAATTTTTGTCAGTAACGTACCCTACACTGAATTTGCCTATCTGAAAAAATGAGATCGAATTAACAAAGAATACTTCTCTTTTTTTGAAAACTGTTGACGTTTTGGAGGCTGTATCTGCCTCCGTTATCAAAACTTCTTAGAAAGACGTTGAGGAAACTGAATTTGAATTGCGATTTTGGTAATAAGACCTTTCTTTGACAGAGTCAAATGAAATCTTTCATACATTCTTTTGATTGACATTCATTTTCAGATTGTGGAAGGTCATAAACCCAAAAAATCATGTCAAGATCCGTTATCTCGTATGGCCGACGACCCGCACAACATATGCGGGGGTCGAACCAGCGCCCTTCATGAGGACCCTAGGTTCGTCCTTAGGCGAAGTGCGCAGCCCCCGTGTCGGAAACGACAGGGAGCTGTCTGCACATCCGCTGTCCTTCCTCTCCTTTCACGTTTATCCGGGGTTGAGCACGAAGTGATGAAGTGTGTTGCTTTATAAGATACCTCAAGAGTAGACATGATAAATTATTAAGTTTTAAGTTTATTAAGTTTGTCTAGGCATTCCCAAACCACCTTCGAGTTGATGTTAGAGGAGCTCAACATTTTGATGGCTGCTTGACCATCGGAGAGGATCACGATTTGCTTGTTCCGGTATTTCCTGTTGAGGTTGAACTGAATGCACCTTTCTATGGAGTGAATTTCCGCTCGAAAATGCTGGGGAACTGGCCCATGGGTTCGTAGTATTTGGTGCGAGGCCCAAAGGCTCCTGCTCCAGTTCCCTCGGGAGTTTTGGACCCGTCCGAGTACCATGTCATGGTATTCTTCCCCAGTGCCCGAATGTATTCTTTGTTCCATTCTCGCTTGGTGTTAAGTTCCGTTTGAAAAAATTTCTCGAAACTAAATTTCCTGGTAATTTCGTCAGTTGGGAGATCAGCAAGTGTGTACAGTCGGTGGGGGTTGGGCCCCTTACACCGTGTGCTGTCCCTTTGAGTCCGACTTCAGCCAAGCAGTTTTCCTCATCATGATATGGAGAGGAGTGAGGTCCAGAATGACCTCTATTGTTGCTGTTGGAGTCGACCTCATTGCTCCTGTTATATAAAGACATGCTAGTCTTTGTGTTTTCTCCAAGATTTTCTTTGTTGTGGCGAGCTCGGTTCTGCGAGCCTCAGAATACGCTTCTGGCTTATTTGTGCAAGTCTGATCTGATCTACTGATACCAAAAAAAGATAGTGAAGTTCTGGCTCGTTATGCGTTGTGGACTTCAGCCTCATTTTGAGCGATTTCAAAAAACGATGACTTTAATGATGATTCCATGGATAATTATCGCAAATAGTATTTTGTTATAGGCCTCCGCAACAGAAATCCAATTAACTTAATTCGTTTCAATGATTTATACGATTAATTACTCGTCCAATTGTAAAGAGTTACAATAGCTGCTGACCTTGGCCTTCTAACGTTGATATGTATCACGCACGTGTTAAATAATACCACTTGTTTTCTACCGAATGATTCGTTTTTTTTGCTTAGTTTCTGTTGACTGTAGTACCTAAAATGATTTGATTACTCATTGATTTGTTAGGACCGGCTCAGTAAGAAAGAATCGAGTTCTCAATTCTATCGTTGTTAATTTTTTTAGAGATAATCAATGCGAATAAATATATTTGCTTGCTTTATCATTTGAAGAGATGATGTCAAGAATACCAAGAAATCCTTGAGTTCTTCCATTGAGGCTGAATCCATGAGAAAAAATCGAAAGGGATCAAATTTGATGATCTTGAAAGCGTCTGGATATCAAATGAGCATGTAAATCTCTCAATAGAGCCCGTTATGCACGCAACGCTACTGCTGCAATAGAGTTCTTGGTAATTTGTCGTTAAATGTGATATTTTAAGTATGTTCAGAATGAAATAGAGACTCATTAATTTTGATCGAAATATGATGGTTGTAAATGAAATAGTATACAAACCTCGGTAGGAAGTTTCATTCCTGTCTCGAGATCATAACTAACTAATCTCACGACAGGAATGAATCTTTTCCCACCTCGGTATGTGATATAGTATTACCTATTTAGAAGAAAACACCCACCACAAAAAGCTATGTTGATTCGAGAAGAAAAGCGAAAGAAATTCTGAAAATACTTACTTCTTTATCAAAGCTCGAATGAAAACTACTTTAAGAATTCGCTAGCCTGACAGTTATGACAACTATTATTTGAAGCTGAACAGCAGCCAACTAGTTTTTGTCGATTTTTGTAGATTCTCCATATAAATGTGTGTGGGGTTGGCAAAGTGTCGTGAGAAATAATATTTCTCACAGAATGAGCAATACATGGTTTTGAAAGTAAGTAAGTTATGAGAAATGCAACTGAGTCTTTTTGGAAGAGCGTTGCACAAATATCTGTCAGATGTAATTCAATGTCCGTCGTGGTATTAGCCAGGGAAGAAGTTATTTTCTGTCAGATGTTTGCCTCATATTTTCGATGGCGGAAATATTTGGAGGGAAGGTTATTTTATTTATTTGATACTCTCTGGCAAAAATTTTTGAACTCTGTTCACTTCCTGGTGTCTTTGCTACCAAGGATGGCTCATTGCTTTCCCTGCGGGTGACACTGCGACAGACTTTTACTGTAAGTCGCTGCTTCATTTGTGGGGAGATATTAGTTATACAGTGGATTGTAATTCATTGGGCTGGGGTAGGACCATACGCAAATGAAAAATTAAGAGACTGTTTGAAACAATAGCGAACTTGACCACCAAGTTTTTGCGCAGGCCAGTTGCGCATGGAGGCGCTGCCCGCAATCGACAGACTGATGACATGAATGACATGATACTTTTCCATTTCGATATTTGTCAGAAAACATAAGTTTATTGTTTATAGGTATATGTATCTTTTATTATGACAAAGACAAAGCACTCAGTGAATTCAGAATCATTCTCTTAATGTTATTGTCATCGACAAATTAATAGTAAAAATTATGAAATTGAAATATGAACCCAACGACAGAAATGGAATGTTTGATGATGATGATGATGATGCTGAAATTCCTGAAAATTTTCTTTAACAAGGTAAAATATGCTTTTTACAAACTGATACTTATTTCCATCCGTCAGTTGCAGAAAATTTGTCACAAATCGATACTTCCATCCATCAGTTTCTATTTCCTATCACCATTTGAGGAAGTAACTACATATAACTCTCGTCTATGGTAACTACCCAACTACCCACATAGTGTACAGATTATTCAACTAGAGTATTTGTTATACCACGTTATACCTACTCGTTCTTCTTTGTCCTAATAAATAAAGTGAAGACTTATTTTGAAACTCTTTTATTTTAACTTCAAACAAACTAACAGGTAAATAGTATACCTTATCAGCTATATTGAATGGACACAATTGAAAAAACCGCCATGTCTCAATCGGTATAATTGAGGAGAAACCTGTTTTACCAACCGTACTAACTTAGTTCGGCCAGTTTACTGCAGGTTTGACTACTCTCTTTATTTTTAGTTTCTCTATGGGTAGGACGACTCTAATGTTGTCCGACCTACCCTGTCACTGATGAGCGGCAAGAACCGCGAAACGCGTCTGCAGGTGGTCTTCCCCAGCGAAATGAAGGATAATCTGCTGTATAATTACAATTACAATAAGCAATTGCAACTGGGTCTTCTTGGAAGAACGTAACATGAATATCTGTCAGATGTAATTCAATGGCTGTCGTGGTATTAGCCAAGGAAGTAGTTGTTTTCTGTCAGATGTTTGCCTCATATTTTCTGCATGGTGGAAATATATGGGGAGAAGGATACGTCGACATTGTCGATTTTACTTTTTCATTTATTTGATACTCTCCGGCAAAAATTATCTAACTCTGTTCACTTGACAGGTACAGGGAAAAATATTCCGAACAGTTGTACCTTATTGTAAAATAATTAGTTATTTCCAAATTTCATGAAGGTCCGGATCGTGTACAAGGTTTGCAAATTTGTGAACGCATCAGAATGTTTTCAAACTTTGCAAAAAAAAAATCAAAACTCAAAACAAAATTATTTCGAGACCACCTTGATAAAAAATTAACCACATACGAGTATTGAAAAAATATATGTTCCGGTCAACGTGAAAGGTTGTAAATCTGTACAACTGTTATACAGTGACCGCCTAAAAGTATGTACCATATGGGAAAAATGTTTATTATTAGAGTATTAGGAAAAATATTCTTGGGAAAAGTTTGTTATGTCCGATAACCTAAAAATCGATTTTGACACGTCACGTGATCGCTGGTATGGCGGCAAATTGAAAAAAATTACTATGAAAACGCAAAAAGTGGGGTAAAATGGCAAGATATCAAAAAAAGTTATTTGAAAAAGTTACTTGGAATAGAATTTTATACATATATACAAAGTTTGAAAAGATAATGAGAGAAAATTGAAAATAGATTTTTTTTTTAATATTTTCCTAGCTGTATAAAAATATCAAATTATTATCATATGAATAGCTTGACCATACTGAAACATTTGTATTTCAATGATGATGACAAAACTTTCTCATTTTCTCTACACCAGTGAGCACTAAATTAAAAAAATTGGATTTTGTTAAAACCCTGGCTGTTACATTGGTTCGTTTCTAACAGTTATATCAGAATTCCACGACCATTGTGATGATATGACACTCCAGAAACATGATGTTTTCCAGATTAAAATCCAGTTTCGATGATAATCGTGCCAGGGCGTTTCACTTCGCATGCAATGTTGAAAACTCTAGCCTCTTTAATTTTGACGCACTATTTTTAAGATTATGTGCGAAGTGAAACGTTCGTGCACGATTATCATCAAAAATTGATTACAAACTGAAAAACACGATATTTTTGGATTTCCCTATCATCGCAATAATAGTGGAATTGTGATATATCTATTAGATACGAACCAATGTTAACAGCAAGGGTTCAGACAAAATTCAATTTTTTCAATTTAGTGCTCTCTGGTGTGGAGAAAATGAGAAAGTTTTGTTATTATCATCGGAATACAAATATTTCAGTATGGTCAAGCAATTCATAATAAAATAATTTGATATTTTTCTACAGCTAGAAAACTATTTAAAAAAATAGCTAAATTCAATTTTCCCTCATTATCTTTTGAAACTTTGTATATGTGTATAAAATTTAATTCTAAGCAACTTTTTCAACTAACTTTTTTTGGTATCTTGCCATTTTACCCCACTTTTTGCCTTTTCATAGGTATTTTTTTCAATTTGCCGCCATACCAGCGATCACGTGACATGTGTCAAAATCGATTTTTAGGTTATCGGACATGCACAAACTTTTCCCAAGAATATTTTTCCTAATACTCTAATAATAAACTTTTTTTCCATATGGTACATACTTTTTGGCGGTCACTGTATGATTATTTTTCCGATGTATCTGTCAAGTTTGCAGAACTTTCCGAATTTTTTCTTATGGTATATCAAGAAAAACATTAGTTTTTGATAAAGAAAATGTCAATGGAAAATTTAACGTTTTAATTGATTTTCCTTTAGAAGGATTTGATTTGCGCCTGACAATACTGACATATATATCGACTTCTGCACCAAACTTTCTGTAGTATTGTGTGCGTAGAGTTGCATCATTTATTTGAATTATTTGGAAACCGCGAATTTTTAAGTTTTTGCAAATACATAAAATAGTACTGTAACCACAGATAAATGTAAGCCACAAGTGAAGAATGAATCTTAGCACTTTGAAACTCGGCACATGACTTCTTGACATCATAAATTGTTAGAAAAAAAATTGTTTACCAAAAAATCAGGGGTGGAACAAAAAAAATTATTTAAATAAATTAAATTTTTTTTTCGGAAAGTATAAGATTTATCAAAAAACAATTTCAACAAGGCCAAGGATAATTCACTCGCTTTCTCAGAAAACCTGATTGAATTCCGATATAAAATTTCAGGCTCGCCTTAATCCGCCATTGCAATTCCCGGCAGGGCCGAAAATTAGATTTGTCAAAACTTTATATGTTTCACACGGCAGAAAAGCAGATTTAATGCCTAGTAAAACAAATAACTATTTTTGCATGTATAAGTAGGACCTGTCACACTACTCTAAAATTGTTGCATATAGTACAAAGAGGGTATGGGTTGCGGCTTTAGTATAATAATTCCATTTTTATTGAATTATTCATGATTTCCGGATCATCTGCAAACATCTCCGTGAAGTGCGACAAAACACAGTTTAGGTACCCAAATACTCGCATATTATATTTGCATGAGAAGGTAGGAGTCTTCGAAAACGATATGAACTTTTCCTTTTCCTTCGCCGATCATTTTTAGCAAAGTTATGACCAATCAAATATTCGGCTCTGCCAGAACTTCCAGCGGCGGTTAAGCGTGAACCTGAAATTTGATGTTGGCGTTAAATCACGTTTTCTGAGAAACGAGCGCATTTCATACAAAATTACTGGGAATCATTTTTTTGGAGAATTGAATTGTCTTTCACCTTGTTGAGTTGTTTTTTCGATAAATCATACTTCCCAATATAACAGCAAAAATCCGTTTATTTATTTTTAAACGAAAAAAAAAAGTTACACCCCTGGAATTTCGGTAAACATTTTTTTTTCGCGTTTATCATGGTTCCAACTACTAGCGCACCAAGTTTGGTGGTGCTAAAATCGATCCTCGTCTCAAAACCCAATCGTACTGGATTATAGTTTTGCTTCTGATGTACTCAATAACAAACCCCAACAAATTACAAATATCATGTCAAATTTATCTCATTTTTATGAAATATAACATTCAATTCAGTCAGCCTCTCTCTACTCCTGACCTGCTTGATAGTAATTTATCTGTTGCTATGCTGAATAGACGAACAAATCAGTGAAACACACCTTCGGGTCGACCAACAAAGATAATTTGAGGTGAAAATAGATACAAATTTAATGAGAACAATTATTCTGTTTTCGTTTAATTTGCCTAGCATGACATCATGCAGCCAATTTGAACAATTTAATAATTTATCATTTAGAACTTGTTGCCGTGAACAACTTTTATAGGTTTCGTCAATTATTAGATAATTCGAGTTTGGTGCCTCCATGGTTTTATTTTACTTCATTCAATTTGTTAAATGCAGATTACCTCCTAACTAGTGTGCTGTTAAATGTTGTTTGTTGGTGGTTGGTACATTTTTGACGGCAGAGAGTATTCTAATTTTAAAAATATTAACCTATAAAAAATTTAATAGTACAGGAAAATTAGAAAAAAGTGGTGTATCTTCAAATGTCTACTAGAGTTCAAGAATTTTTGCCGGAGAATATCAAATGAATGAAATAGTAAAATCGACATGTCGAAGTACCCTTCTTTTTAAATAGCTACTTCTCTGGGTAATACCACGACGGACATTGCATTACATTTGGCAGATATTTGTACAACGTTCTTCCACGAACAACCGAATGCTTATTGTAATAATTACAGATTTACAACCTTTTACGTTGACCGGAACATATATTTTTTCAATATGTGGTCATTTTTTTATCAAGGTGGTCTCGAGTTTGAAAATATTTATTCTGATGCGTTCACAAATTTGCAAACCTTGTACACGATCCGGACCATCATGAAATTTGGAAATAACTAATTATTTTACAATTAGGTACAACTGTTCGAAATATTTTTCCCTGTACCTGTCAAGTGAACAGAGTTAGATTTTTGCCGGAGAGTATCAAATAAAAGAAAAAGTAAAATCGACAATGTCGACGTATCCTTCTCTCCATATATTTCCACCATGCGGAAAATATGAGGCAACCTCTGACAGAAAACAACTACTTCCTTGGCTAATACCACGACAGTCATTGAATTACATCTGACAGATATTCATGTTACGTTCTTCCAAAAAGACCCAGTTGCAATTATAATATTTATATTTATTTACCACAAAAAATTAATACATAAAATTTCAGTTGAATATTAAAGAATGTAAATAAACACAGAGAAGATCCACAAAGGCTAACCTGCGCGTGGATCACTATGGTTATTACACAATTTTAAATTGAGTATTATTGTGCAATTTGTATTTAGATAATAAATTTACGAAACATCGATAAAATATTGGAATGGAATAGGAAAGATAGTAATCAAAAACATACGAAAAATTTTCAAAAATAATAAAAAAACATAATCATATACATATTAAAATACTAATATCTGAAGATCTCGGTAATAATTATTAAAACACATGCTTATTGTAATTGTAATTATACAGCAGATAATAACAATAAGCTTTTTGTTTTCGGTCACTTGACATCAGATTCAAAATTAATAATGAGACAACCTGTATATTTTCGCATTTCTATGTTCTTCCCTATAAAACCATTCTAACAAACTATCACACTTGTGGTCTAAAATATTAATTTAAGAACTACATTTGTCCCACGACGTTTTTCAATATAATATGAATGAATATCATAATTTTGCCTTGTTTTCATCATCAAAAAAATATAGGACTAAATAGAGTGACCCTGGGACAATAGTATATTGTACGATGAGCATGAAATGGCATACATTTCCCACGAGTAGGTATATGAAATTTTGTTGTACGAGCGTAGGAAATGGGTCATTTCATGCAAATTGTACATTATACTTTTTCTACGACCGTCTAAATCATAAACAAATCTGTAATATTTTCAATCAAAATTTTCAGGGGTGCGCCTAACCGAGTGAGTGTTCGCCTATATTTCAACCCCGCACTCTCTGAAACAACACAATCAATGATTTATTTTTCAATAATGAAGTCACTTCAAAAAAAGAATTTATGTAACCACATTTGTTAATAGTTAGTTCCACGTAACCATGAATCATAATCCTGAAAAAGAATTGAATATTCATATTAACAACAATACAGTTTGTACGGTTGATTATATATAAGTGTTAGCATATTCTCTTTTTTCTTGTATGTGATTATTACTCATTGAAAGTTGCTCAATAGCAGCTGCATTGCTATAAGATCATGCGAGTACTATTTTTAGAAGATGGTAGCTTCATTTTTGCATAAGCAAAACTTAAGAGTAGCATATAAAACAGAAAACACACTGGGAAGGTTTATCAAGAATAATAAAGATAAAACGCAGAAATCTGAAAAATCAAGAGTTTATAAATTGAATTGTGGATCTTGCTCCAAAGTATATATCGGCCAGACAGGTAAACCATTTAAAAGCCGCATACGTGAACACCGTATGAATTATGTAAACAATAAAACACACTCATCATTTTGGAGGAAGGCCATGACTTCGATGAAAACTTCGAAATTCTTCATGTGGAAAATAAGGACATTGGGCTTAATTATTTAGAATTCTTGGAAATCAATATATTGAAAAATTCATTTATTGAATGATCAACTGGACCTGAATGGTTCCCCTTTGTTAAATTTGTTCAATTGAGCGGTGGTTGTGTTTTGAGATTTCCAGGTAGGTTCATTGTTATGTCAATTTTATAAGTTGTATGAGTCTAGGTATTAGCGATAATTATAGGTAGTCCCTAATTATGTTAATCGGTAAGAAAGGTATTTAAGTAATTTCAATGAGGAATAGTTTAATGTACTACATTCGCTTGAAAAAGATACTGTGTATCGAAACATGTCGCAAAGACAATAAATTTTGTGGAAATTTTAATCGTTTTCTACCTTAGTGTCAGAAGATGGTTGGTGTAAATTATTTGAAATCGCCGTGCTCATAAATTTTTTAGCAATATTAGAAACTGATTTTTTTTTTACAGGTTGCTGCCATATTAATACAAAAAAATTCGGATAATTTATCTTTCTAAATTTCAACAGATTTGTCATATAAAAAAAGGCTTCAATCCCACCCATGAGTGATATAATCCCTATAAGGACGGACGTAAATTGAGTTTTTTATTATTTACTTGAATTCAACGTAGACCTTTAAAAAAATTCACGGTTATGTTTTGCAATGTACAAACCGTTATTGTTGTAAGATTGTAGGGTATATTTTCATCGGCAGCAATGACAAGAAACAGTTTCTCTCTCCCACTCATTCGACTTATGGAGAAAGTAATAGGTGATATCTCCATAGTCTTTGGAGATAATAGCATCAAACTTGGTGTTGTTGGATTCATTATGATCGTCAATAACCGATCATGCAATGATATACCGGGTGTTCTATTTAAAAAAAGATTGTAGATGGCGCTCGGCTGCCATTTTGAAACTTTTAGTTGGAATTTGCTCATGGAAAAGTAGGTTTTTATCTCCTATTTGGGCCTTCCAAATTTCTTTGCGACATACCGGGTGGTTCAAGAATTAGTAGGGGGGAACGGACTTTAGACTAGCACTGTATATATATTTTCCCATATAAATCCAATATTTCAAAAAACGTGAGGGTTTTACTAAAGTTAAGTGGTTTTGTAATGACCTGGGTTTACAGACGCCTTGGTAAGATCCATGGTTTACCGGAAGCCCTGTATATTCATACTTTATCGAAATTATACAGGGCACTTTAACTTTTTTGTAAGTTCTGATTGGTTGAAAATCAAAATCAAAATTGTATTCGCCAGTAACAACCTACCTCTGTTCCTCTTCGTTACAAAAATGAATTAGGTTTCTAGAATAAATGTTATTTTTTGTGAACTTACAAATTGCTTGATGCCAATATTCTCAGTTCACGTTCAGAGTTGTGAATGTCAAGGTGAACTCATCAAGGAAATAACCCAGTATTTTACAGTCTGATTCCAGTTGTTCGAATTTAGAACCACTTGAAATTAAGTGTGCAAACATATTTTATTGAATTTCGGATCATTTGAACATTAAATCTCACTAATGGAACTTTATAAGTAAATTGAAAACTCATGATGAGAAAACAATTGCCCGTTGTGCGATACAGTATTGGATTAGGTATATTGAAAAAAATTGCCAGGAATTCAAACAAACCTAATGGCTATGAGATCTGGAAGGGGTTCAACTAATGTGTCAGGTATAAGGATAAAACATGCTGGTTATGCAGTGTCTGGCACGGAGTTCGAAGCATAAGGAAAACTTTTTTATTTGACTTCTCAAAATTCTTGATAAAAATCTTAGCTCCATTCCAAACTTGAATTACAATCACCAGAATTAAAATTTTCACGACCCTATATGAGGGAGGTGAAAACATGGTGTGTATTCAAAAAAGTATGATTCTATCACTTAATTTTTTACGGTAGAATTAAAAGTTAAAAGGAAATATTGTTCAAAATCGAATGATAATCTAGAAATTCAGATCAGAGCCACCTATGATCAATTGAATTTTTCAAAAAAATTCCCGTTTTCTCCTCATCGCCTTATACAACATAATAAATAATATGCTATATACGGATGGTGTATTCTTAGATATGATCATATCACTTACAAAATATAAAAAAACCGTTTTTTTTAAATCATCAGTCATTCTACCCCTTTCATCATGCAATCATTTCCGTTTATCTCCTTTCCCACCTTCCCGACCTTACCGAGTTACATTGTGAATATCCCAGCATCCATTTTGCTTACTGTCTCTGCCTAATTATCACTTTGAAGTCCAGAAAACTGGAAAAGATAACAGAAAAACAACAAAAGCTAATGTTCATTTTATCTCCAATAGAAACTGGACTATTCATACTATCATTGTTTGACAAGTAAAAGATAAATCGAGTAACTGTTTGAATTTTCAAGTCGATAGAATGTGATCACCATTACTTTTGGGAAATTTTGCACTTTTGGAAGACTCAGTTGTATCCCAGTAAGTATGAAGTCAAAAATACGTTTCTCAGTGCAAATTATCGAGAATGCATTGCTCTACAAACTTGAAGTCGCAGAAGGGACGAAAGTTTAGGAAAAACTGAACAAAGTGGTTGGATAAATAAGGTGGAGCGCTACTATACCATACCGAACCACCACCCCAAGTTTTGTTAATTTTGCATTCATTCAATGGTAGAAAACTATGTGGCGACTGGCCCAAAATACAAACAATCTGTTTTTTGGAAGTCATCAGTCATTCTACCCCTTTCATCATGCAATCATTTTCGTTTATCTCCTTTCCCACCTTCCCGTCGTTCCCTAGTTACATTGTGATTATTCCAGCATCCATTTTCCTTACTATCTCTGCCAAATTATTCACTTTGAAATCTAGAAAACTTGAAAATGTCGGTAACAGAGAAACAACAAAAGCTAAGGTTCATTTTATCTCCAATAAAAACTGGACTATTCATACTATCATTGTTTGTAAACGAATAGCCTGGCCTTGGACATTTTTAATATTTATTCTAATTGGTACACACGTTTTATGGCCCTCTTGACCTTGAATGACAGTCCAACAGTTATATTCCGCATATTAAATAACCACATTAAATAATGTTGTTTACTATTATTCAGTTACTACAAATTTTCAGAAAATTCTCCGAACAATAGTTTGCATTTTTTTCCAGTAACCGTATGTCTGGTTCCGATATATGAATAAGTTTTAACTGAATTTATGTGAGGAATGTGGACGGTCTGGTGGAGAGTATCCTACACGTTATGAAATATTAGACTACAAGCCCTTCGTGATTTTTGAAGGGGTCAAGTGAGGAAAAGGTAGGCACTTCACTCCCATGTAATACATATGATTTTCCTCCTACCCACTTAATAAACCTTTTTTGTAAATTTAAAACGCATCTCAACTGTTTTTGTTTAAAACGGACCTATACTTGCATGATGGAAAGTATACAATAGCTATTTGTATTACTAGGGAGGAAAAGGCACTTTACTCCTATGTAATACATATGATTTTTCCTCCTACCCACTTAATAAACCTTTTTTGTAAATTTAAAACGCATCTCAACTGCTTTTGTTTGAAACGGACCTATACCTGCATGATGGAAAGTATACAATAGCTATTTGTATTACTAGGGAGGAAAAGGCACTTTAGTCCCATGTAATACATATGATTTTTCCTCCTACCCACTTAATAAACCTTTTTTGTAAATTTTAAACGCATCTCAACTGCTTTTGTTTAAAACGGACCTATACCTGCATGATGGAAAGTATACAATAGCTATTTGTATTACTAGGGAGGAAAAGGCACTTTACTCCTATGTAATACATATGATTTTTCCTCCTACCCACTTAATGAACCTTTTTTTGTAAATTTAAAACGCATCTCAACTGCTTTTGTTTGAAACGGACCTATACCTGCATGATGGAAAGTATACAATAGCTATTTGTATTACTAGGGAGGAAAAGGCACTTTACTCCCATGTAATACATATGATTTTTCCTCCTACCCACTTAATAAACCTTTTTTGTAAATTTTAAACGCATCTCAACTGCTTTTGTTTGAAACGGACCTATACCTGCATGATGGAAAGTATACAATAGCTATTTGTATTACTAGGGAGGAAAAGGCACTTTACTCCTATGTAATACATATGATTTTTCCTCCTACCCACTTATGAAACCTTTTTTGTAAATAAATTTAAAACGCATCTCAATTGCTTTTTGTCTAAAAAGGACCTATACTTGCTTGATGGAAAGTATAGACAATACAGTCATGTCCATCTGCGGTCTGAGACAAGCCCAAGACGCTAGCCGGGGCAATGGCTAGCGTCTTGGGCTTGTCTCAGACTGCCCTATTTATAAGGCCAGAATAGAATTTCTGGAGAAGGCTGAAAAAGCTACGAAGCCGAAAATAGCGAAGTACATTGCAGCACCTGCTCCGAAGATGAATGCGTGGGCGCATAGAGGCCAGGGTTCAAGTCTTCCTCAGCAAAGCCAACAGTAACACCATCAACAGCAACAACAACACTCACAGGAGGAAGAAGGAAGAAGAAGGATCATGAATAACCCAGGATCCCCTTCCATGCCCTACACCCCTCCTACCCAGACTCCAGAACATAGGCACCCCCGTGAGAGGGATGCTGGTATTCAGAGTATCGCGGGACTAGCCGGTAAGATACATTCGTTGATTCAATGTTGAATATCTCGGAGCTCTGTAGGGCTCACCAGGCTCCAACAGGCTAAAAGTCCCCTAGAGGTCCTGGGAGATACCCAGCGATATCACTTTTGAGCAGGGTCTGAGAGTATGCATGTACAACGCCGGTTCTGTCAATAATAAGCTTCCGCTTATTATTTATCGACAGGCATGGGATTGACCTTATGCTTATATGCGAGACGTGGCTCAGGCCGGATCATAGATTCAGTCTGAAGGGCTTCTCGACAATTAGAGTTGATCGCCCTCAAGCAGTGAGGGTAGGAGTGGCCATTCTTATCAGGAATGGTATCACGCATGCGCAGCTTGCGCCCCAACAAAGTTCGATAGAACATGTTGGTATCAAACTAGAGGATGGGACCTGCGTGTTCGCGATATACAACGCTTCGAATAAAAGGTTCTCCAGTGCTGATTTGGAGAATCTGTGTAATACCGGCCACAAGGTGTTGCTGGCCGGGGATTTCAACGCAAGGCGGCCTGACTGGAAAGGTAGTTCACAGCCTTACGGCAACGGCAAAACGTTGTTTGAATATTCCTAGGATAGCGAAGTGGTGATTATGCACTCAGACGAGCCAACGCATTACCCCTTGAACGGGACCACTCCGACTGTTGTCGACTTGGTGGTAAACAAAAATTTTACTAATATGAGCGAACTCAAGGCCATCCACGAGATGACTTCGGATCACGATCCGGTGGTGTTTCGATTAATATGTAGGGTAGACGAAAGTCCCCCTATGACTAAGTTCGATTATCGAAACGCTAACTGGCCCCAGTTCCGAAGGCTTTTGAATGCTAGGACATTGATCAAGTGGAACATCTCAAAAGATGAAATTGAGGAGGTAACTCACGCTCTTATTAGAAACATTCAAGTTGCTAGAGAGCGCGCCGTCAAGAAGATAACAGTTAAGGGTAGGTTAGGTTAGGTTTAAATGTGAGTGAGCCCATATCAGGCTCTCCACTGCGGCCAATGGCCTATTGTGGCTCACCCTATGGTTATATTTCTCCCAGCATATCCAATCTCTTAACGAAATTGAGTAACATATTGGGAGAACAGTTTACCAGATCTTCTGGCCTTACTTTTGTATTGCCAAATATTGAAAATCTGGTTCTGGCTGCTGCAGGGCATGTGCACAGGATGTGTTTAGCCGTTTCATCATCCTCCATGCATAGACGGCACTCTGCATCCTGTGCAAGTCCGATTTTATGCATGTGGTGTTTGAGTTTGCAGTGGCCAGTGAGCAAACCTACTATAACTCTGAGATGTGCTCTACTGAGTTCTAGAAGTTTGTCAGAGTCCTGTTTTTTCCTTGTATGGAATGGGCTAGTCCTGGTAGACTGAGCCAATACTCAGTTAAGAGTAACCGGAATATCGTTCCACCTTACGTTAAGGATTTGATTGCTCAGAAAAACTCCCTCCGAATAAAGTGGCAAAGCACACGAAATCCTGTCGTTAAAGACGACATGATAAGGTTAGGAAGGGAGATTTCTGAGTTGAATAATGAAAATAACGAAAAGGTATGGAAAGATAAACTGGAGAAACTAGACACTCGCGACAATTCTCTGTGGACGATGACGAAGCGAATTTCGAAGAAGTTCGCAGCGATTCCAGCCATGGAGAAGGGTGACGAGCTGCTAGAGATAGACCCTCAGAGGGCTAAACTGTTCGGGGAACATTTTGCTAACGTGCACAAAAGGGCGCGTGACATTAGCGAGGGACACAGACAAAAAACGAAGATAACGGAAGACTTTCGTGAATCTGTACTCCCCTCTCATAGGTTTGCCAAAGTAATAAAAAAATTATGAGGAGAAGAGACTTCCGACGAAAAAGGCGCCTGGGTCGGATGGCTTGGACGCCATCACACTCAGAAACCTGCCGCGGAAAGTCCTTGTCCAGCTGGTGCACCTGACGAATGCCATCATCAAGTGGGGGTGTTACCCAGATTGTCTGAAGAAGGCACTGGTGATACCGATTCTGAAACCGGGTAAGGATGGCCGCAAACTCGATAGCTACCGACCCATTTCGCTCCTGAGCGTGATCGCTAAAGTGATCGAGAAGATCCTTCTGAGACGGCTGTTGAGTCTCGGGGGGAAACTCAAAATGATCCCCGCTGAGCAATTCGGCTTTAGACAAGGTCATAGTACGACCTCACAAGTCGTAAGAATTGTTCACGGGGTGAAAGAGGCAGCCCAACGTGGACTCAACACTGTTATGGTCCTGCTTGATATGAAAAAAGCTTTCGACTCCGTATGGGTTGAGGGTCTTATTTCTAAAATGCTGTTGGCAGATGAATTCTTACCTTGTTGGGAGGACTTTTGTGGTGCGTGTAAATAATATTCGCTCCGCAGAGTTCCCGATCGAAGCAGGTGTCCCGCAGGGTTCATGTTTGTCCCCGCATCTGTACTCCCTGGATACCTATGATCTTCCTCAGTGCGAGAGACCGGATATGTGCACGGCTGTGTATGCAGATGACACAGCCATTTTTGCCCATTCCTTCTCCAGCGCCGCTGCCCAATACAGGATCCAAGTTCACTTGGATAGGAAGATCATACCGTATCTAGAGGAGAGCACGATCGAGGTCAATCCGGCCAAGTCGGAGACGATCAACTTCTCGAAAAAGTATACCCACTCAAAGCTTTATCGGAAGTTGAGAATCAACGGCGAGGCCGTTGAGAACGTGAACCATGGGAGATACCTGGGGGTACACTTGGACAAGCGTCTCAACTTCGCCAACTTCGGGCGTCATATCACCCTGGCTATCCAGAGGGCTGGAGCTGCGCTAAAGCGCACCTACCCTCTGATAGCCAGAACCTCCAAACTCTCAACTGAGAATAAACTTCTCATATACAAACAACTGATCAGACCAACTATGACGTACGCTTGTCCGGTGTTCTGTAGCCTAAAGCCAACTCCTTTGGCGAGATTGGATAAGATGCAAAACAAAGTACTCCGTATTATCACCGGTAGCAGACGATACCTTCGATTGGAAGCTCTTAGGGAGCTTGCAGGCGTCGACTCGATCCCGACAGTTATAAATAACTTGTCATACAAGTTTTATAAGTACATGCTTGACAAGAGCCCTCTCACCAGAGACATCACTAAGCTCAGAGTGTATAATAATGAGCCCCGCAAGCACGGCGGGCTCATATATCAAGCCCTTGATATCTTTCAAGAACGCAGGGAAGAACCAGTTCCATAGGGAACCAAATCGAAAGTATCACTGAAACGTAAAGTACCTCGACCCGGTTTTTTGCTTCAGCCTTTTCCGGGATTCAACATTGAAACAACCAGCCTCACAACCTGCAAAGAGCATTATCTACATTGAGTAAGAATCAAAAACACGCATGAGCTTTGCAGGAGGCGTGTATTATGCCGAGCTACAACCGTGATATCATGAAATGTCCGGCCAGCGTTACCACCAGCGCGGACGGACTACAGCGCTCTCTCGCGGGGGTGTTTATGTTCGCTTGGCGCTCTTTTGCTACCCTGAACGGAGCAAAAGAGATGCAAATATTGCGCCCATCTTCCCGTCGTTCCTCTAACCCCCTGGGTTATGTAGAACGCGAATGATGTTAATGACATGTCATTATTCATGAGATGTAAAAATTTGAAAATTTACAATAAAAATGTTTTCAGTTTAGTCTTGGGCTTGTAATCCGAAGGTCCCGGGTTCAGCTCCTGGCAATTGCAATTTTTTTTTTAAGAACGTTATTTTACTTTTTTTCTTGTTAGTGATTTGAATTATTGGACATTTAGATAGCTCATACATTTCGGATTGCTATTGAGTGATTTTCTCATAAGTAATGTTATGTGCCTATTTGAATGAAGTGACGATCATTTTTTTTCTTAGAACTGTGCTTGTAGAAAAAATAATGTGGGTAATTCGAGGACGAAGTGTCATTGTCGTTCTCCAAAGATTAATCTTTTTGTCGAGCGACAATCAATCACTTTGCGCTCTAAATATACAAATAGCTATTAAAGAACTGAAGTAGAAGTAACATTCATGTTTGATTTTTACCACAATACTGGACTTATATAAGATGTTCTGGAAATTAAGGAAACAATTTGATTTTAATAGATTCACAAGTTTCAACGTTCACAACTTACTTGAAATGATGGGGAGGAAAAGTACTTTCCTCCCCAGGGAGGAAAAGTAAGAGTTTCCTCCCTGGTTTGAGGGAGGAAAGTGTATACTTTCTATAGAGGTAGGAGGAAATACACTATTCTCTACAAAGAATAACTTTCATTCATTATTATAGAAATTACGGAAACAATTTGATTATAATAGATTCACAAGTTTTATCGTTTACAACTTACTTGAAATGAGGGGAAGGAAAAGTACTTTCCTCCCTAGGGAGGAAAAGTATGAGTTTCCTCTCTGGTTTGAGGGGGGAAAGTGTGTACTTTCTAGTAGGAGGAAATATACTATTCTCTATAGAGAATGACTTTCGTTCATTACTACCTATTAATGTTCATAAGTGTACTTTTTGATAATTCACATTTCAATGTTCTTGAAAATCAAAATGTCTGCTTACTAAAGTAAATCTCTCCTCTAAACGGGCACTTTAACCGACAATTGAACCGACTATGTACCTTGCAAGGAGATAAATTATCTTAATTTCACATAATACATATTGAAACACTTTTCAGGAATATTTTAGATAAGAATCGGAGAAATCATTTCCTGAGGTTTCTTGCTCCTTACAGAAGTTGAAGCTGTTAAAGAAATTATCAGTGTTAAGCAGAATACCACAGGAAAAATAAACCTTCCCAGTTTATAACTAATTTCCATAGTTACAGTTTCCTTCCAGTGAATAGTGAATGAATAGTATTTTTTCATTGCTCTATGCCAAACCCAGCAAACCATTGAACACCAAAATATATCCAATGTTTTTGATGGGTCTATTATGGACTTTACTTGGACATGAGAAAGTCGCCTTTAAGATGTCCAGAATCGGTTCCAATTTTGGTCCATTATGGACTTGAATTGGACATGAAAAGGATGTCTTAAAGATGTCCTGATTTGTAACAACGGACGTCTCAAAAACGTCTTGAAGACGTAATCACGAAGTTACTGGAGGTCTTTGAGGTGTCCCGAATGTCTTCTGTGGATATCTTTAAGACGTATTTGTGCTGTCTGAGGAGTCATGTGGTCCGTTGGTTCCATTTCGAGAATGCTGTCTCCCACTATATCCTTTATCTTGTTGTGATCCGATCTATCATGTGATAAACTTGGTATTATTTGAAGTTTATCTGAATAAAACACATGCGTTCGCTTTTGATGTATAATAAAGAATGAATCGATATTGATTACAGGTTACAAATAAAAATAATCAGGTCAACTTTTAGGGTTATTCAACTTGATGACAATAATTCCTAGCTATTTTAAAAATGCTTATTCTACAACAATATATACTATCACATCTCCCACGGGAGAGTAAAAGAAAATATGAGATGCTCTTATTTTTTTTTCAGTTTAAACAATTTAAACAAAATATTTCTTAATCTGATGTAGGTACTTCTACAAAATGATCATTTCCTAAATCTAATTTAACATTTGGTGACTTATTTTCGACAATGGTAAAAGGACCTTTAAAAAGAGCTTTTAATTCATTTATATCATTACATTCCAACATTACTCTATCTCCTACTTGATAACTAAATGGTTTTGATTTCATGTCATACCTATTTTTTCTTTTAGCCTTTGATTCCACTATATTGCACTTTGCATCATTACATGCTGTTTGTAATCTATATTTCAACTCCAGTGGATAGTTTTCGAAATTGTAGAGGATCGATTGCACCGGTTATGTTTGATGGTAATCGTACAGGTTTTCCAAAAATAAGTTCATGTGGTGTATATTTAGTTTCAGTGTGTACTGTAGTGTTGTATGCAAAACACCAATACTGAACCCACTAACTCCATAAATTTGGATGTTTTGAAACCTGAATTCTCAAATAATTTCCCAAACTCTTGTGCGTATTTTCAAGCGAACCCATAGTTTCATGATGGTACGCAGTTGAATTCAATTTTTTGACATTCAAGAGTTCACAAATCTCAGATATAGTAGAATTCAAAAACTCTGTTCCTTTATCAGTGACGAAGTCTTTTGGAATACCATATCTCAATATGAAATTATCAACAAAAGATTTCGCAACAGTTAATGGCTCTTTATTAGGAATTGGGTAAGCTTCGACAAATTTTGTCTGTTCACACTGTAAAGTAAGGATATAGCGGTTATTGTCAGAATCTTCTGGATGGACCAACAAGATCTAAAAATATTTTTTGGAACCCGTAAGAAGCTGTTGTAGTTATTGTCATTGGTTCTGTGTTAGGTTTGGAGTGTTTGTAACGTTGGCAATCGTCACACCTTTTAACAAAGTCTTCTACATTTTTTCGTAACCCTGACCAGAAGTAGTTTTTCTTTATGTTATTATACATTCGGTTTATCCCTGCATGTCCTCCAGTCGGTAGTATATGATAGTCATTAAGAATAAGTTGTCTCGTCTCAAGATTAGTGATATGATTTACGTCCTTTACTATCGATATTTTGACTCCTAAATTTTCTACTTTTTTGTGGTATTTCAATACTTCCTTTAAAATTTGTCTCTCCCATGATTGTTACGTCATTAGGTAGGAAATCCAACAGTACTTCCATGGCTGATGTTGAAGTTGTTTTCATGGCTCCCATTATACTAAGGCATGCAAGTCTTTGTACCTTGCTTGACTCAGCCGCGGCTATTTTTAGTGTTACCTTTGCCCACCATAAGAAAGAAGCATATATGATCATGGATTGCACCACAATCTTGTATATCCAATACACCATTTTGGGATTTGGCCCCCATTACATACACATACATTCTTGCATTTTTCAACAATGTGCATCGAAAAGATAAGCCGAAGAGCTCCTGAATAGAAAGCGCTTCATTATTTAGATTACCACTAATTTGACGTCTCGGTTTATAATTGCATTCAACCTTGAGAAGTGAGGAAGTCGCCAGTTCTATTACCATTTAGATTCGACCAAAACAATGAGTGGAATTGCTAATGAATGTAATAAACTTTAAAAATAGGTACGATGTATAAGTAATAGTTTTACATAAATTTGAGATACCAGAAGTGGCAAATTCCTTTCAAAAAATTATTACCGTACTTACTTATCTATAGTTTGTCCTTGTAATTTTGATTATTTAAAGTACGAAAAGCATTTCGAATGAAAATTAACTGAATATCCTAGCAGTTCGTGATATGTAGAAATTAATACTTTTTACCATTTAATAGGTTTTGTACATAATAATAATAATGATAATAAAAAACGGCTTTATTATTTCCAGCATAATACAAGATTAGCATACATTTGGTAATTTTCATTTATAATCTCCCTAGTGCTTGAATTATTGCCGGAAATTTTTCGAGTACATGAATTTTTTGAAAATTACCCGAGTCGCGCAGCAATTAATTCAAGCACGCGGGGGATTCGGTAAGAAAATTTCACACCAAAATATATTAAATTAATGGTTAATTCAACTGACTTGTAGATTATTCTGAGAGAAAACAAGTAGTAACATCAGTGAGCCATGAATGGTTTTTGTTGATATAATGACAGTTACGCGTTGGTATTAGTGGCGGTGTTTGTATGTGAGGAAGAAAAATTCATTTTGCGACATTTTCAACCTAAAATTACATTGCACATCACGCAGAACTAAAATAGTTTTGCAATCCATGCGGATTGTCTATTGGGAAGTGATGTGGAAAGGAATTCTTGCAAATTTCAGCCGAGTATTCACGAAAAGATAAGTTGAATAAAATTGTTTCAAATATTAAGTTCATCAAGTCAAGCATAGATAGATTTGATTGATATACATTTTTTACCGATGGACCTATTCATCGTTGAAATGCAAGTTCTCAAAATATTTTCAGACACATTCGAAATAATTAGTGAATATATAATTATGAAATATTATCTCCTTTCATATGAAAAAGAACATTCCATTTGTACATGAAAGCAAAATGTTAACTATCACATGTCAAATATTTGACAGAAAAATTTCCACTTATTAATTTCGCCCAGGGTACCCAGGAGGATAAAAATTTCCGGAAATTTTTTGGGTTGCCATGGCAACTAAATAAAAACAATTTTTTGATTGGCTGAAAAAGTGAGGTGTGAAATTTTCAAATATCATTGGTATTACAAAACTGAAAATAGAAGGCTAAGTTCAATTCAAGTAGCAGGTAAAACCTACTACTGACTTGCTCTTCCACTCAACCTTCAATGGTCTCAAACATTAGATACGAGCCAGGTTTAAAACTAAATAAAAAGTAAATAACTGAATAACATGGTTTCGTTCTTATTTCATCTATATAGTTTCCCACTGTGGTAGGTATTCAGAAATTTTCAAATTTGACTGTCTCTTATCTTGAGTTTCAGACTAGTTTTAAATCTTGATGTAGTAGCGTTTGAAAAATTCAGTTTTGAAAGGAGGTGGTGTTAGAATTTCTTTATATCGTACATTGATTGTATGTACATCAGTTCTAAATTTTAATTTATTATACCAATAGGGGGGACTTTTATTGACGATAATCTTATGATAGAGACATAACGAGTGCAGTGTCCTTCTATTTTCCATATTTAGCCAGCCAGCTTCCTTGAGTTTGTGAGATATTCTCTATTGTTGTCTTATACCATATATGAGACGCAGACAAGAGTTCTCTACTTTATGTATTTTTTGTTTGAAGAGACTTGGTTAAATTTGGTCCATATAGGCAATCAGCATAGTTAAAAAGGGACAAAACCAGGCTATCACATATTTTCATTTTCAGTTTTAACGATAAGTAATGTCTATTACTATGAAAAAGTTTGATTGTGTTTGTTGAAATATCTCTCAAACCTAAGCTTACTCTGTCGATAATGACACCAAGGCTCTTTGCTTCATCTGATATAACCATATGAGGATATTCTATGAAAATATCAATTTTTCAAAGTAGGTTGGTGTTTTTAGCAATGACGTTGGACTTGCTTCCATTTATAATCAGACAATGATCCCTTGCCATGTCAACAAATGATCTTAGATCTTCATTAATTTTGGCACAGGCATCATCTATCCCTGCATTTGGAAAAGACTAATAAAGCTGGTTGTCATCAGCATATAAATGCATTTTACAATGTTTCAAACTCCTCAGTATGTGAGTGATGTAGATATTGAAAAGTAATGTCTCCAAAATAGAACCTTGTGGGACTTCAGACTTGAGGTCCACGTAAGTCGACTCTTCTTGAAGCCGTACTTTCTGTCGCCCATTCCTAATATAGCTCTCTACTAGTGACACAGTATATCTTCTGACAGATCGACATAGTATAGTAATGGCCCCAAAATAGAACCTTGTAGGACTTCAAACTTGAGGTCCACGTAAGTCGACTCTTCTTGAAGCCGTACTTTCTGTCGCCCATTCCTAATATAGCTCTCTACTAGTGACACGGTATATCTTCTGACAGATCGACATAGTATAGTAATAGCCCCAAAATAGAACCTTGTAGGACTTCAGACTTGAGGTCCACGTAAATCGACTCTTCTTGAAGCCGTACTTTCTGTCGCCCATTCCTAATATAGCTCTCTACTAGTGACACGGTGTATCTTCTGACAGACCTATATAGTACAAAATAGAGAGTAGTATGTCATTATTCAATGTGTCAAACGCCCTACTGAAGTCTAACATTATCAAAATTGTGCATCAGTAGCTACACAACAATGTTTTTAAACTCAACCTTGAAATGGAGGCACAGGAAATCTCATATTATCCCATCAATTGAATTTTTCCAATTTTTCCAATGCAAAGAACTACCTCCTCAACTCTTGCGTTTTACATTTTTTCTACTCACATAACTGAAATGGCACTAAGCGTACTGATAATATACCGTACTGAATGATTGATTGATTTACAAATTGTGTTTGAAGAAAAAAATTGCTATTTACGACACAAGTTCGTAAAGTAGAACTTTTTTTATGAGCGTGAAGTTGTTGAATGAGGCGCACGAAAGTGTATCATACGAAGTTTTTCTTCGACAGTTATTATATTGTCCTGCCCTACCTATTGTATAGGATTATGGCAATAAGCGTCGTCCTGGTAGGACAGGACATCCTGTTTGACAAGCTTATTGTGTACAATGCCTATTTCATCATTAGTTACTATATTGCCATCAAATTGTAGCAAATATATCATTAATTTGAATGTTTCATGTAATGAATTGTTGTCGTATTTTCAAATGTTGACTTCCGAGTTACAATCGAGATATATGTGTGTTACAATTTACTGTACGCACTTTTAATGATTTTACGCACAGGTGATTTTTCACGCACTTGTGCGCAAAAGTGTCACTTTAGCTCACAATGTAACACAGGACATCCCGAATATTTATCCATTCGATGCTCGTGGACAATGTGAATACTCCCAACTGGATCCGCAGGACATCCGAAATCAGTGTCTGAATCACGAACCTTGGACCTCCCAACTGGTTTCCCTGGACATTCTGAAACTGTGTCCGGATGACATCCCTAGAATATCCTCAATTCATCATGGTCGATTATGGTGGGATATCCTCAGGAACCACGATCCTAAGCATGTCCTCAGGACTTCTTATCGCATCTACTTCCTTAGGACATACCGATTAATACCCATCCTAGATAGCACTGAACGTCCCGAGGATGTCCATTTTATGTCCCATTTAGGTCCGAACGTCCCAGAACCTAATATGCACATCCTGGGGACGTACGACTCGGAACTTCCGATGCGAATATCCCCAGAATGTCCACAGAACGTCCAAACTCAGGCCAAATTCATATTACCGACTTACAACATTATTTTCGTGTCTTGTGCCTTTTTCAAAAATTTAAAACGTGTTTTGGTTTAATTTTCCGTCACAAATTTCATACATTTTCCAGTTTCTCCAGTTGTCACCAGTATTAGATGAATAGTCATTATATCGGTATTGATTCTGCATGGTTATTCTGTTCGCGCTAGGTTAGTCAGGTCAGATTAGGTTTGCCAGTAATTCACGCATTTTCAACTCAAATTGCCTCATTCTTATCTTTTCGTTTAAACTTCCCGCCATTGCAGTGACCAATCACAGAGCGCTTATTGCGTTACTTTTATTGTCGTCTATATTTCAGTGAGTTCACAGTCTCGAGTCGTTGGGATGGCGACTTAAATCACACTCTTGATAGTTTATCATTTCTCTAACAATTCTCCAATAATTTTTTCCGAAAATAGACTTTTATTTCAAACCTGTGACTGAGTGCATCGTGAAGTCTGTGATTTGTGCCATTTGTGGTCCTGTGCTGTGTCTTATCTCTTGCCTTGTGGTTTCCTAACCTAACTTATAAACATAATTTCTGGCTGTGGCGGAATTTAAAGTTATTTTTACAATCAAACGAATACGATGATCTGAGAAAATATAATATCACGTATTTATTGCTGTTGTGAGCCGTGCCTTCTATACTGTTCTATAGGTATTATGTTTTGTAATTGATGTAAATGTTTGTGTCAGAATGTTTTTTCGAAAATCACTTTCTATCATTATCCTTTTCACATCCTTAGAATGTCCAAGGGACGTCCATGGAAGACCTTACAGGGACATATAATGGACGTCCCCAGAACGTTCCAATTTGTAACATCGGACGTCTTATGTCCAGTAATGGACGTCTTCGGGACGTCTTGAATGTCTTAGATGTATGTCCTGTGGACGTACTGAGGACGTCTTTGTGTTATCTGGGATCTATGTCCGTGGGACAACATGTGTCATTGTAAGTTGGCATCACTGCACTGAATGTCGTCACTCGTAATGAACACGAAACAAAACGAAATATTCCGATGTAAGACTACGCCGAACGCCATTTTAGTAGGAGTTGAGAGTGAGTTTGTGAAGTGTTTATTCGTTTAGGATTGATTTTTGGGGTGAGTCTAATTTATTCATCAATATCTTACATCAGGATTGACTAACGAATGATGTACCTATGCCTGAGAAAAGTGGATGAAGCATTCTTAATAAGAGTTGAGAAACAAAGGCGGAACAGACATAAGGTTTGGCATGAAATCGATAGACAAATACATACAAACAACCACATACACATCCATACATACATACATGTGTAAAAGTGAATTTGAAATACTTTTTTCTTTCAGAAGGTATCAAGACAAGTGCCTAATGAAAGAATGAAACCGAGACACACCTCCATTAGAGTTGGCTGCCTTTCTAAAAAAAAAAAAAATGATGGTGCATTTATTTACTTATTTTTTTCTTAATTCAAGCAGAATTTTTTATTTACTCTATTTGTTTCATGGAAAAATTTGAGGAAATATATATCTTTTTACAAATATTTTCATTCATTTAGTCCTTATTCATTCTCACTGACCGTTTTCTATGATCAAATGCCATATTGCAGTTTAGAGAGAATTCGCAGATCTATGTTTTTCATTGCATGTGGGAGTTTGGTTCTGTGAAAGCTTTAAAATAAATTTGGCGATCTCAATTATTTCAGAAGATATGAAGATATTGAAGTTCACAAAATGGTTATTTTCAGGAATCCATTCCAGACACTGAAAACATGTAAAATTCATTCTTGTGTAGTTTAGTTCAGAAGGCCGAATTTTCGAAAAAAAAAAATTAAGGAATTTTTATTGAAAAATAAACAAATGGCTGAAACCAAGTGATAGAGAATGTGTGTGGTGGATGGTTTGAAGAAAAAATAATTTTTCCTGAGCTCGAGGCTCAATCAACACGTCGTCGTTCGTGTCATGTTCGAAAAAGCCCCCTAGAAACCTCAAAACGCGAGACCTCCAGTTTTTCGTATAGAAAACCTGTACCTGGGGAGACATAGCTGACTGGGATCCCTCGTTCTTCCTGGAGATGAACATAAAGGTAAGGAAAACACAGTCACGCTCCCTTCATAAAAATTAGTATATATTCGTTATAAATCCACGGGGCAGTTCCCACCTCTCAATTCAACACCTATTTTAATACAGTCCACAAAAAACCCCAATACAAAACAGCATTTTTAACCATAAAGATGATCGTGGGATGTCCTAAGGACATCATTGATCTGAGACAAGATATCCCATGGTTGTCATAAGATATGCACCCTGAGGACATCATAAGGATGCAGGGTTTGGTAACATTTCTATCTCCCAGGGACAAGTTTGGGTTACCTATAAATATCTCCGGGACGTCCCAATCATGAAGAAATTGATCCTAGTTGAGACCTAGTTGTATCCCTGTTTCATCCCTATGACTTGCATGGGACATCCTGAGGACATCCTAACGAAGCGGAGTTTGGTAACATTTTCCATCTCCCAGGGACTTATTTGGGTTACCTAGGAACACCCCAGTATCAGGTATCGGCACCTGGTATTGGCCAAGTTCGCCAATTGGGTGGGTAACCCCGGCCAGTTCGCTTGAGAATTGGATGGGAGGGCCCGACTCAATTTGTGAGCTGGTACGACACTGGCGTCCACGTCGCGGGTGGTGGACTTTGGTTCAGAGGCTACCTAGGAAGCAGCTGAAGCGAAGACGAATAGTGTCAAAAGATCGCCTAACCTAAGGTGGGAGGTATCGTGCTGATGGGTGCGTGGCACATAGGGTGATGTGTCATTAACGATCCCTCAGGGACAACGGGCGACCTCCCTGAGTACTACAGCCTTACCATGGCAAGGCGGGGCTCTACCATGGCGGACATTATTTCCCCAGCTACTCGTGGGAACAGAATGAGTAATAAAAATAAAAATGATAATCCCAACGGGGGGGGTGAAACCCCTGATCCTCAGGAAACTGAGGAACAAATGGAGATCGGAATTCCGACTCCACAAGAGGGGCTGGGCGTTGGTCTAGTCTCTCAACAAGAAGAGAGCGGATCCATACCGCCAGAAATTACTCCAGATCAGGAAAGGGAACTGTTAAAGTCCCCAAAACCTACTGGATCAGATCAGGATGAGGCAACCAAAGCTATGGATGGCCTCAAACTGAAACGCACTCGACTTCCAGGGTCAAGAAGGAAAGTGCTGAGTCGCTTGCTCAAGAGCGGAATAGCTTATGAGACTGCCTTAGAGGAAGCGCTCAAAAACCTAGGCACGCCAAAACAGCAATCGGAAGGGGAAAAATCCCAGTCCGTAGCTGCTGGAGTAAGCAAACGCCTCAGATCCGACGACAGTACGCCGGAACATAAGCCAAAGAAAGCTTGCTCGGGGGTACCCAAACCCTCGTACGGAGCGGTGACTGGGGGCAACAGGGTGGGCTTAATCCACCCTGAATATCCTACCACAGCTTTCAAAAGCGAACAGCTGAGGGCTCTTCAGCGATCCATTATGGAAGCTGTGAGCCTAATCCCAGATGATGGCCCTCAGGTGAGGTTCCAGAGCTGTACTCTTCGGCCTGGATGGTTACAAATCACCTGCGTGGACAGCATCAGTGCCAACTGGCTGGAGGAAGCATCAAAGCAACTCCAACCATGGGAAGGGGCGAAAATCAAATTCGTCCAAGGGCAGGACCTTCCAAAGCCATTCATCTGTGTGGCATACATTCCGGACGATGAAGCCGACGAACGACTTACGGCCGGGGTGGTGCTCACACGGCTGAAAAAAATGAACCACGGTCTGACCACTCAGGATTGGGTAATACTGAACCGAGAGGATTCGGGCCGTGGCCAAACATGGACATTCGCCGTAGACGAAAAGTCCATGTCATCCTTGGAGGAGATGACCTTCAAGCCCTACTTCGGCTTCGGACAGGTTCAGTTCCGTCTGAAGGGCGGCCGTGGAGGGATAGAACCTTCCCGGACGCAGCCGAAGGAGGGGGAGAAAAGCACTCCTCCACAAACAAAAATGGTCGTAAAGGAAGCACCGCAAGGGAAAGGCAAATCCTTCCCGAGAGGTGCGTCCCAGACCAAACAGCCTGAGAGGGTGGTCGTGGGAAAGGGTAAGTCCATCCCGAACAGACCACCACTCAAAAAGGGTACCGGCACCTCCAGAGGGAAGGAGAGAAAACCGCCCTCTGAGAAAGATGGCGGGGGAGGACCGTCAAAAGACGGCAAACAAGGGCCTGGCTGATACAGTCAGACTCTTGCAGGGAAACCTGCAACATGCCAAGGCCGCCACCTACGTCCTTGGCAAGACATTCATAGAGGAGCGGATAGATCTGGCCCTCATCCAGGAACCCTGGACCTCCAATACAGGCCGAGTTACCGGCCTGAGTAACACATCTGGTAAGGTAATTGCGGTCAGCTCTGGGGTAAAACCTAGGGCATGCATCCTAGCCAGAAACAATATTAACTATTTTATTCTTTCAGATTTCTGCACCCAAGACATGGCAACCATCCATGTGAAATTTCCAGAGAGGGGAAGCATGACAGAAATGATCGTCTGCTCAGCATACTTTCCTGGAGATGTGGGGGCGGAACAACCTCCTCCAGCGGCCGTGCGAGAATTAATTGCCTTCAGCAGGAGGAACAACACCCAGCTAGTGATAGGATGTGACGCCAATGCGCACCATGAAGCGTGGGGCAGCACAAACATCAATATGAGGGGTGAGTCTCTTTTTAATTACTTGATAGGGGAGGAGCTTACAATTAACAATGTGGGCTCTGAGCCAACCTTCGTCAATAGGATTAGGAGAGAGGTACTAGATTTAACGATCAGCTCAGAATTTCTAAGCAACAAGATATCCAACTGGAGGGTGTCCTCTGAGCCATCATGCTCAGATCATAGGCATATTCAATTTCACATTGAAATAGGCCCCAGGCCAGTGGTACAATACCGAAACATGCGGAGCATGGACAGGGACGGATACAAAACCTCCCTGAAGAACCATCTCCAAAACGGATTGACCACAATAAATGGTCATGATCAAATAGATATTGCTGCAGAACACCTACAAACTGCACTTATCTCAGCGTATCATGAAAACTGTCCACTAAGGGAGAAGAGGGATAACCGAAATGCTTCCTGGTGGAACAAAAATCTGGATAAAACACGAAAAGAAGTTCGAAGATTATTCAACCGAGCTAAGGTATCAGGTGAATGGGACAATTACAGGTCTGCTCTAACCACATACAATAAAAATATCCGGAAAGCAAAACGAGAATCATGGGAACGATTCTGTGAAAATGTGTCCAACACATCAAGCGGAGCCCGTATCCACAAGATTCTATCCAGAGAGCCGACACAGGAGCTGGGATCGCTCAGACGTCCAGACGGCTCCTTCACGGCCTCCAGGAAAGAGACACTAGAGCTATTAGCTAATAATCACTTCCCAGGCAGCCTGATTCTGGACAATCGACCTCCAGTCACAAATATAGGCCGGATTAAACGACCCCACAGAGATGACTGGGTGGTTGCCAACAAAATAATCACACCGCAGGCGATAAGATGGGCGGTTAACTCGTTCCACCCATACAAATCACCAGGAGAGGATGGCATAGCTCCAGCTCTGTTACAAATCGGACTGGAACAGATTATGCCTATCCTTATAAGACTCTTTAGAGCCAGTTTAGCTTGGAACTATATACCATCTAACTGGACCGCGACTAGGGTGATCTATATTCCTAAGGTGGGTCGGACTGACCCACACCCAAAATCGCTCAGACCCATCAGTCTGACATCCTTTCTGTTGAAAAGCATGGAGAAAATACTGGATGGGCACATAAGGTGTGGTGCACTAATAAAGCACCCCCTCAATGTTCACCAGTATGCCTACCAGGCTGGAAAATCGACAGAACTTGCCCTCAATAACCTTGTCTCAGGAATAAGCGTTGCCCTGGAACACCAGGAGGTAGCAGTCGCTGCATTCCTGGACATAGAAGGAGCATTCAATAATGCACTACCTCACTCCCTCTATGAGGCCACTGTCTCTAGAGGAATTGAACCGCTACTATGTGACTGGATAAGAACTATGCTTCATAACAGAACAATAACGACCTCTCTACAGGGAGAAAGTGTCAGCTTCAAGCCAGCCAGGGGCTGTCCCCAGGGGGGGGTCCTCTCCCCTCTGCTATGGTCACTGCTGGTGGATGATCTGCTGGCCATTCTCTCACTCTGGGAGGTCGATCTTCAAGCATATGCTGACGATCTGGTCCTAGTAATAAAAGATAAATCCGAAAAGACGATCTCCTACGTCCTTCAGGATATACTGGATACCATATATAAATGGTGTGAGAGGGAGGAAATGTCCATTAACCCCC
Organism: Chrysolina haemoptera; assembly: GCA_958298965.1. Taxonomy (NCBI): domain Eukaryota; kingdom Metazoa; phylum Arthropoda; class Insecta; order Coleoptera; family Chrysomelidae; genus Chrysolina; species Chrysolina haemoptera. The sequence goes on along the minus strand of OY282600.1, from coordinate 25,465,483 downwards.
ACAAAATGGTCATAGTACCGTTCACCAGGAAAAGGAAGCTGGAACATTTAATACCTCCTTCCATCAATGGTGTAACAATTTCATTTGCGAGTGAGGCAAAATATCTGGGAATAATCCTAGATAAAAAGCTGAACTGGAACTCGCATTTGGAAAAGACTATCCGAAAGGCTAGCCTATCATTATGGACATGCCGCAGAATATGTGGCAAAACATGGGGCATGTCACCAAAACAAATTTACTGGCTGTACGTGACCGTCATACGACCAATGATCACGTATGGCTCTGTAGTCTGGTGGAACAAAGGCCAACAAAAAATGGCCCAGGTTAAACTTAACGGACTACAGAGACAAGCGTGCCTGGCGATTACTGGGGCCATTCGCTCCACGCCAACGGCAGCAATGGAAGCTCTTCTTGGACTACTTCCTCTCCACATAGTTCTGGAGAGAGAAGCAAGATGGGCAACATACAGACTCTACCAAGCGGCCATTAGTCTACCGCAGGCATGTGTCATGAGAGGCAGCAGCATGCTGGAAGGCATAATAGCTCACAACATTCTGGGAATGCCCTCAGACATCATGCCTAAAACCACTAACCTCAACATGTCCTACACCGTGGTCTTCCCTGAAAGAGAAGACTGGGTTCGGAATGAAACTGACCTATGTAGGGCAAATGAAAGGTGGTTCACCGATGGTTCCAAAACTTTGGAAGGTGTCGGAGCCGGAATATATGGTATGAACCCAGTAGTGAAACGCTCATTCAGTTTGGGTAAATTAGCTACGATATTTCAGGCAGAGGTATATGCCATTGAAATGTGTGCAAGGGAGCTGGAAAACCGACACCTCACACGAAAAACAATAAAAATATTTTCAGATAGTCAAGCAGCATTGAAAGCGCTTGAATCCAACTGCTTTAAATCTAGAGCAGTATGGAACTGCAGAGACACCTTGAACCGACTAGCACAAGGCAACAACGTTACCCTAGTTTGGATACCAGGTCACACGGGCCTAGAAGGAAACGAAATAGCGGACGCCCTAGCAAAAGGGGGGGCCGAAACAACGTTCACTGGGCCAGAACCGGTCATCGGTTTAGCATATAGCACTGCCAAGAATGCTACAACCGCCTGGGCAGACAATAAAAGACTTGAGTATTGGCTCAGTCTACCAGGACTAGCCCATTCCAAAGCATTTATTGCTTATACAAGGAAAAAACAGGACTCTGACAAACTTCTAGAACTCAGTAGAGCACATCTCAGAGTTATAGTAGGTTTGCTCACTGGCCACTGCAAACTCAAACACCACATGCATAAAATCGGACTTGCACAGGATGCAGAGTGCCGTCTATGCATGGAGGATGATGAAACGGCTAAACACATCCTGTGCACATGCCCTGCAGCAGCCAGAACCAGATTTTCAATATTTGGCAATACAAAAGTAAGGCCAGAAGATCTGGTAAACTGTTCTCCCAACATGTTACTCAATTTCGTTAAGAGATTGGATATGCTGGGAGAAATATAACCATAGGGTGAGCCACAATAGGCCATTGGCCGCAGTGGAGAGCCTGATGTATGGGCTCACTCACGTTTAAACCTAACCTAACCTAACCTACCTAGGAACATCCCTCAGACAATTTTGGAACCTCCCATATTGGTCCCAAGATGGTCATCGTGTTATCTGGGGAGTTGTTGTAGAAATATCAATTTTATTCAAATTGTATATTTCAAATGTTTTTTTTACCACCAATATCAAGGAGTGGGGGTAAATTTTATGGAAAAAAGGTAAATAGTGTTTTTTGGTGTTCATTTCATTCTTCTTTTCATTTATTTCCTCACTCAAATTCATGTGTAGGAATTCAATTCTCCACAAAAATGATTCCTGATAATTTTTATGAAATGCGTTCGTTTTCTCAGAAAACGTGATTGAACGCCGACATCAAAATTCACGCTTACCCGCCGCTGCAAAATCGTGCGGAGCCGAATATAAGATTGGTCATAACTCTGCTGAAAATGACTGGAGAAGGTAAAGGAAAAGTTGATATCGTTTCTGAATACTCCTACTTGCTCATGCAAATATAATATGCGAGTATTTAAGTACCTAAAATATGTTTTGACCTACTTCATGGATGATCCGAAAATTATGAATAATTTAGTAAATATGCAATTTACTAAAGCAGCAATCATTTTAGAGTAGTGTGACAGGTTCTACTTATAGATGCCAAAAAAAGTCTTTGTTTTACTCGTGCCTCTTTTTCATCTTACTCATAAAACCGGATTATCTTCAGTAAATGTTGAAAATAAACGCTTATTCATATCCTGCATATATGTTTAATAACACTACCTCTAACCTCAAGCTTGAAATCCGCACATACTTAATTTTTTATGTAGGATGTGTATGAGCGATTATTTTCAACATTTACTGAAGAAACGCCGGGATTATGGGTGAGTTGAAAACTGAGACAGGAGTGAAACCCAGTTTTTTCTTTGGCATGTATAAGTAAGGCTTGTCTCACTAGTCTAAAATCGTTGCATATGGTCCAAAGAGGGTACTGATTCCTGCTTCATTAAAATTATTTCATATCAACTAAAATATCCATGACTTTCGTATCCTCCGTAAATATCGTAGAAGGGTTTTGTGTAGTGGGACAAAACACATTTTGGGTACTCAGTTACCCACATATTATATTCGCATGAGGAAGTAAAAGTCTTCAGGAACGATATACACTTTTTCTGTTCTTTCTGCCGGAAATTGTAGTGGCGGAGTAACGCGAGCCTGAAATTTGATATCGGAATTCAAACAGATTTTCTGAGAAAACGAGCGTATTTTGTGAGAAATTACTAAGTATATTTCTTGTGGAGAATTGAAAAGGGCCAAGTAGCTCACTGGTTGAGACTTTCGCGTTCGAAACCATTGACTGCAGGTCGACTAGGTTCGAATCCTTAGTGACTACAGATTGGTATCTGATGGCCCGAGAAAGTGCTAGGAATTGCACGTTAATAGGTAAGACCTCGTTAATCCTTGGCTCGCACAAGTTTCGACTTTTGATGGCTGCCGTTCGTAAGGGGACGACAGCTGATCAACGGAAAAAACAATTTCAAACCATTTCAATTTCAAATCTTTCGCCTTGTTGAAATTGTTTCTTGATAAATCTTATACTTTCCGAAACAACAGCAAATAAAATATTATAATTTTTTTTAAATAAATTTTTTTTGGGTTCTACCCCTGATTTTTTGGTAAATAATTTTTTTTCTGACAATACATGATGTCAAGAAGTCATGTGCCGAGTTTCAAAGTGCTACGATTCATTCTTCACTTGTGGCTTACATTTGTCTGTGGTTACTGTACTATAGATATTAACGATTTGACGTAACATCTACTCAGATAAACATAAAAAACTTACATCTTAGTGAATTATTTGTTTTTATAAAATGCAGTAGGTAATTAATTATATTGCATTGTTTCCTCACTTGTTTGTACGTATTCTATAGTCAATAAATCATTAAATAATTATTGTTTCCAAGATCCCAATCACATGAATGCCAGGTTTGACATAAATCATCTTGAAAAAAAGCTGAACGAGCTGAATGTTCACCTCGGAGAAGAAAAAGAACCAATAAATAAGCTTACGCAATGATTTGTTAAATTTCGCTATATTACTTTGGGTAGAATGTTGTTGATTTGAAATAGCTACTTATCTTATCTTGAACAAATATAAGTCAATTTAAAATGTGAAAACAATGATGTGGCCTTGTTTGTAATTCAAATGGGTTCTCTTCCAGGCGGTTTTGCAGAGATCATGTTGATCTGGTAAAGTTTCATGCGAACTCAATTAATATTGTGTATTCGACTAAGGTTGTCTTAAAATGCTTTTTTTTTTTGTTTTTCTCTTACGAATCTTGAAAACTCATACAAAATGTATTTAAACGTTAGAACAAGTAACAAAACCAAACGTCAACTTCATATTTGCAAAATAAAAAACAAACAAATGATTATGAAGAAAATTATTTAAAAAAATTGACCATGTTTTTCAACATGAAAGTTGATTTTTCTTGAAAACGGTCAACTTTAGAGCTTATGAACAAGAGTATCTTTTTTGTGTAGAAAACATTAGCGGTTCAAATAAGTGACTCGAAACTGTACTTTTTCCAGTGGCGTAGAAGTTGGAGGAAAAAACACCCACTACCTCTTCAAAATCTTCACCAATTATGAATTTGAAAAAATAAAAAAATCAGAACAAAACATAGCTTATTATGAGTAGAAAATGCCTACAAAATCTGTTTTCTGTGCGATAAACGGTTCCAGAGATATTCACAAAAAACGATTTTTTTTTATTTAATTCAACACCTTGTATGTCGAAAATGGTGCATTTAAAAGGGTAAGTCAATACTTTTTTCCATATTCTTGAAAGAGCTATCATATCCTTAAGTCCTGCGCATTTATTATGAAACACCCTGTATACTCAGATAGCCAAGCTACAATAAAAAGTCAACTCAATGAAAGTTACCTCAATACTTGTTTAGAGCTGCATAGAAACCCTAAAAGAGCTCGGCAGTCAGAACAGACTGACTATAGAGGCAATGAAGAGGCAATGAAGAGGCAATGAAGAGGCCGATACACTAGCCCGACAAGGAGCGAGTAATGCCCTGAATGTCCCAGAACCGTTTTGCGTTTTTTTGACTCTCAAACACTCCTTTCTTATCGCACTGTCACTAGCAGTCATCGACATAACTTCAGTGAGTACTTTTATTGAAACTGCTCCAATGACGAACAAGGGTACTTTTAGTTTTATTACAATATAATTCCCTGAGAAATTCACTAAAAATGTCATTAAATGGTCAATAAGAGTTTTGGAGTGAAAAAGTGGATGTTTGCAGCAGAAATACGCTAATTTTTATTTGACATTTGAGCACGAACTATCTGAAAAAAACCAGAATAGTGTAATTTGTAGGAAATTTTATATACTTCCACTCTGAATGGAAACGTTTTTTCACGAAAAACTGATCATTTTCGAGTTATAAGCGAAAAACTACAAAAAAATTGATTTTTAACCATTTTTTTACAATTTTTTTTAATGTCCCGTCAAGAAATTTTGTTAGCAAACTTCAGATTCGGATTCAGCACTCCAAAAACCGTGTGAATGGATGAAATCAGAACTACCCCAAAACTTTCCAGCCAGGGCCCTGTCAAATACAAATTTACTGAATTATAAGCAGAGCTTGTGCGAGCAAGAGTGCATACTAGATTGAAATAGACTGAAAATAGATCGGGCACCAACAATTAATAGTTATTTATGCAACAAGTGCAAAAAGTAGGTGTTTATTGCACTCGACGTGAAGTTGTCCAACGAGGCCAACAAAACGCCTATTCATTCCGCTAATACCATGCCTCAATGATGATTCAAGGTCACCTTGATCTCGTATCCATTATACTTTTCCGTTTTGTGCTCTACAACAGGGTGAACATACATTCATTCGATTAAATTTATTCCAACCAGTGTGAGTTTTCTAAATGAAATGAATATTCAATGTAGGCATGATAAACTCCCTCAATGTCAACCAAATTATATTATCTTTTTATACAGGGTGGTTCAAAAATAAAGATATTTAGTTCGGATCAAACATTCTTTAATATATTCTTTAATATATCAAACATTCTTTACTGTTGATAACGTTACACAGTCATTTCATGTATACAGGGTGAGTAAAAATGTTCAGTCCAATTTTCTTAGAACAATGATGTTTTTTTGTTCCAATAAATACCCTCTATTTCGGAAAATAATCGGTTAAATAATGTACGGTTTGATGAATCCAAGATATTATGATCAATTTCAGCATGGGTCTCCGGATTCATTTGTCGGCAACATACTTTTGAGTTTACAGATTTTATTTGTCCAGAAAACGTAGATATTTACTATTTTGGAAATATAATGCAATTAATTTGTTGATTGTGTGCCAAATATCCCTCCTAGATTTTCGTCGGCTTGTTTGGAAAATATCCCCTATTTTGCAGAAACCACACATTTCACAAAAATCATATAAAATATTTTATCATCTGAACTAAATTGGTAGAGATTGAGGGAGTTCATCCTGGCTATATTGAGTATTATTAATTTCGCATTAAAGAACTCGCACTTGGTTGGTATAAAATTAATCGAATTGGATTTTTCTTTGTTCACTCTTTCGCAAAGCACAAATAGTTATTTATGCAACAATTGCAAAAAGTAGGTCAGGCCGAGTTGGAGAATACGTCGAGTGCAATAAACTCTTTTTGCACGAGTTTCATACAATATTTTTTCTACGTTCATGCAAAACCCAAAGAATGTTTCATTTAGGTGGCACTAAACTGCAAGGAAGACATTGTTTGTTTAAATCTATCTGCTAAAAGTAATTCAAAAACATTTTGTGTAATGATATGATGAATATGATGAAACATACAACTATTTAAAACGTAATACAATCTCACAGAAAATGGGCTAAATTTGTCGTCGATTTGAAAGTTTATGTCTATCATGATGACAGATGAGTGCAATAAAGAGACAGTTTTTCCACCAAATATAGTTCAATAAAGTTTTGTTTACTGCATGAACGTAGAAACAATTATTTTAAAAACGCAGATATAAATACTATTTTAGACTGAACGTTTCAGAAGGAATCTGTAAAATTTATTTCTGCCATACCATACGAACCACGATTCGGTCAACTGATGTTTTTTACGTAAGAGAAATCTGCAATCGTTTGTCCTGAAAGAAACAAGGTGCCCTGCCCTACCAGGACTGCTCATTGCCATAATTCTATACAATTGGAATAATTGGGTAGAAAATCCATCAAAAAACAACTACTTTCCTGGCTAATACCAGGACGAGGAAGTTTCTACAAACATAAATACTACGGGCGCGGTTTCAGTTTTGCCTTGACAAGGATAGTTTGTTGAACCATGTGTTGCAGACATTAGTTATTGTCTGCAAAGACCTACCCTATACCGATGGGGGCAAAAACAATTCAAATAGGAAATAATAGTAAATAGATTTGAAGGCACAATGCATACTTGCTGGAACTTTTGGTGTAGTCATAAGTAAAGTGGTTTTATCCAGAACGGTTTGTATTATTTTCAGAGTGATAAAAATAACTAGTAAACGACCCATCATTCTTTACAATTAATCCAGTAACGACAGACAAACTCGAGCAAAAAGTGAAGAATGAAACTCGGCACATGACATGTCTACATCATTTATTATTAGAAAAAAAAATTGTTTACCAAAAAATCAGAGGTGGAACCTAAAAAACTTTTCATTTAAAAAAAAATAATTTTTTTGTTGTTATTTTGTTTAACGCCGACGTCACATTTCATGCTCGCGCTAACCCGCCACTGCAAGTTCAGGCAGGGCTGAAAATCAAATTTGTCATAACTTAAGACTTCTACTTTCTCATGCAAATATGATATGTGAGTATCTGAATACCCAAAATGTGTTATGTCCCACTTCACATAACCCTTCTACGATATTTACGGAGGATCCGAAAGTCATGAATATTGTTGCGTCTACGGGTTCAAAAATAAGTGTAGACTTGCCTTTATTATTCAAACTTCAATTGACAACACTGTAATACAAGTCACTGTCAAAACTGAAATTCTGATACCAAAATACTTGTATCCAAGGTAACTCAAAGTAACTTCCTAACTAAATCTCACAAATCCATTGCTTATATATAAAAATAAAGTTCTAGAAAAATGAAGAAATCAATAGAACAAACACAATAAGAATGTTCGACGATTGATCCAGAACAAAAGTTAGTGCTTCTAGATTTTTCCATCTAATTAATCGAACGATCTCGAACAATTTGAGAAGTCTTTATCAAATTTCAGGTCTGTAACAATATTTTAGTTGATATGAAATGGTTATATTGAAGCAGGTTTCGGTACACTCTTTGGACCATATGCAACGATTTAAGACTAGTGAGACAAGTCTCACTTATACATGCCAAAAAAAAGTGGGTTTTACTCGTGCTTCAGTTTTCAACTCACCCATAATCCCGGCAATTTCTTCAGTAAATGTTGAAAATAATCGCTTATACACATCCTACATAAAAAATGAAGTATGTGATTTCAAGCTTGAGGTTTGCACTTCACAATAGTATTATTAAATAAATATATGCAGGATATGAATAAGCGATTATATTTTCAACATTTAGTGAAGAGAATGCCTATTTTATAGGTAAGTTGAAAATGAGGCAAGAGTAAAACCAAGTTTTTTTGGCATATATAAGTGGGACCTGTCACACTAGTTTGAAATTGTTGCATATAGTCCAAAGAGGGCATGGGTTGATGTTTCAGCATAATAGTTCCATATTTACTAAATTATTCATGATTCTCGGATCATCCGCAAACATGTCCGTGGAGGGCGACAAAACACATTTTAGGTGCTCTAATACTCGCATATTATATTTGCATGAGAAGGTCGTAGTCTTTAGAAACGGTAAGAACTTTTCCCCTTTCTTCTCCGATCATTTTTAGCAGAGTTATGACCAATCAAATATTCGGCTCCGCCAGAACTTTCAGCGGCGGATAAGGGTGAACTTGAAATTTGATGTCGGCGTTCAATCACGTTTTCTGGGAAAACGAGCGCATTTCTTAAGAAATTACTAATTATAATTTTTGTGGAAAATTGAATCGATTTTCACCCTGTTGAGTTGTTTTTCCGAAAATCATATACTTTCCAAAATTACAGCAAAAATCTATTTATTTATTTATAAAACGAAAAAAAAAAAGTTTCACCAATGTAATTTTGGTAAACAATCATTTTTCGTGTTTATTATGGTTGGGAAGGGTTGCATCAGTCTGGTACACTGATGGATCCAAGATGGATGAAAGGGCTGGAGTGGGGGTTACAGGACACAGGGCCAAGTTTCAGGCTCTCAAATCTCCTCAGTAACACTCTAATCAGCTTTCAAGCAGAATGACATTTAGAGATATGCGCCTGTTCCAAATTGCGTCGGCTAAATTGTCAATAATTCGAAATTAAAATTTCTTTGAAATGAATTCACATTCAAATCAAAAATAATATCTCACTATATATGGGTTGTTTCGTGACAACATGCAAAACAATTGTCATAAAGTATCAATACCATAATCGTTTTGATTTTCACTTAATCCGTTAAACCTTTGAAAACAAACCATTAGAAATTTAAAATTTTTTAATACTAGAAATTTTGATTTCGAATTAGAGGTAAAGGGTACCTACACCTACCTAATACCCAAAATAGCAAAAATCTAATTTTTGACACCCTGTAGGACGGAAACTGATCATAGAATCGATCTTTGAATTGTACGTACTAAGGAGGAAAGGATCTACAACACATTAAAATTCCAGAAAAATTAGCCGAAAATCATTTCACTTAGAAAATGTGCAGGGGTCCTTTTGATATTCGATGATACGTTACTTTGTATTTGAACTTTTTCGATTATGGCCCAAATAGGAATTGAACAATCATTCACTATCATTGTTTTTAGCACTGTTTAGTAGGAATAGATAAAAATTTCTCTTTAATCAATGCTGTATAGTCACTTTATTCAGAATCCAGTTGTTACAGCCATCTATCGGTAAGTAACTGAACGATATGCGTAGAGAGTATTCTGTGACATCGTTGGTATTAACTTCTCGATACCACATATCTTTGATAGATGTCGCTAGTATTGATGGTTATAAACATGTTGAATAATAGACGAAAGGTTGCTGGTGGAAATGACATAATTTCTTAGTGAAACGCATTCATTTTCCGAATATTTCTAATAGAGCTCTGTTTGATTTCAATATTTTATCAGAATAATATGAGGGGAACCTAACCTACATGTTTCCAAAACTCTTTCAAAATGAACACATAAAATATCTTTGTTACAAAATTCAAAGCAAATTTGAACTTTGATGGTGAGTAGGTAGATTGTTTATAGCACTGTTTCAATAGAGATAAATATAAATTTCTTTTTAAACAATGCTTTATTTATAGACATACAACGTCACTATATTCAGAATCTAGTTTTTAGCCATCTATCGGTGAATAACTGAACGATAAACGGTGCGTAGAGAGAGCACTGTATAAGTAGGAATAGATAAAAATTTCTCTTTAATCAATGCTGTATAGTCACTTTATTCAGAATCCAGTTGTTACAGCCATCTATCGGTAAGTAACTGAACGATATATGGTGCGTAGAGAGTATTCTGTGACATCGTTGGTATTAACTTCTCGATACCACATATCTTTGATAGATGTCGCTAGTATTGATGGTTATAAACATGTTGAATAATAGACGAAAGGTTGCTGGTGGAAATGACATAATTTCTTAGTGAAACGCATTCATTTTCCGAATATTTCTAATAGAGCTCTGTTTGATTTCAATATTTTATCAGAATAATATGAGGGGAACCTAACCTACATGTTTCCAAAACTCTTTCAAAATGAACACATAAAATATCTTTGTTACAAAATTCAAAGCAAATTTGAACTTTGATGGTGGGTAGGTAGATTGTTTATAGCACTGTTTCAATAGAGATAAATATAAATTTCTTTTTAAACAATGCTTTATTTATAGACATACAACGTCACTATATTCAGAATCTAGTTTTTAGCCATCTATCGGTGAATAACTGAACGATAAACGGTGCGTAGAGAGAGCACTGTATAAGTAGGAATAGATAAAAATTTCTCTTTAATCAATGCTGTATAGTCACTTTATTCAGAATCCAGTTGTTACAGCCATCTATCGGTAAGTAACTGAACGATATATGGTGCGTAGAGAGTATTCTGTGACATCGTTGGTATTAACTTCTCGATACCACATATCTTTGATAGATGTCGCTAGTATTGATGGTTATAAACATGTTGAATAATAGACGAAAGGTTGCTGGTGGAAATGACATAATTTCTTAGTGAAACGCATTCATTTTCCGAATATTTCTAATAGAGCTCTGTTTGATTTCAATATTTTATCAGAATAATATGAGGGGAACCTAACCTACATGTTTCCAAAACTCTTTCAAAATGAACACATAAAATATCTTTGTTACAAAATTCAAAGCAAATTTGAACTTTGATGGTGGGTAGGTAGATTGTTTATAGCACTGTTTCAATAGAGATAAATATAAATTTCTTTTTAAACAATGCTTTATTTATAGACATACAACGTCACTATATTCAGAATCTAGTTTTTAGCCATCTATCGGTGAATAACTGAACGATAAACGGTGCGTAGAGAGAGCACTGTATAAGTAGGAATAGATAAAAATTTCTCTTTAATCAATGCTGTATAGTCACTTTATTCAGAATCCAGTTGTTACAGCCATCTATCGGTAAGTAACTGAACGATATATGGTGCGTAGAGAGTATTCTGTGACATCGTTGGTATTAACTTCTCGATACCACATATCTTTGATAGATGTCGCTAGTATTGATGGTTATAAACATGTTGAATAATAGACGAAAGGTTGCTGGTGGAAATGACATAATTTCTTAGTGAAACGCATTCATTTTCCGAATATTTCTAATAGAGCTCTGTTTGATTTCAATATTTTATCAGAATAATATGAGGGGAACCTAACCTACATGTTTCCAAAACTCTTTCAAAATGAACACATAAAATATCTTTGTTACAAAATTCAAAGCAAATTTGAACTTTGATGGTGGGTAGGTAGATTGTTCATAGCACTGTTTCAATAGAGATAAATATAAATTTCTTTTTAAACAATGCTTTATTTATAGACATACAACGTCACTATATTCAGAATCTAGTTTTTAGCCATCTATCGGTGAATAACTGAACGATAAACGGTGCGTAGAGAGAGCACTGTATAAGTAGGAATAGATAAAAATTTCTCTTTAATCAATGCTGTATAGTCACTTTATTCAGAATCCAGTTGTTACAGCCATCTATCGGTAAGTAACTGAACGATATATGGTGCGTAGAGAGTATTCTGTGACATCGTTGGTATTAACTTCTCGATACCACATATCTTTGATAGATGTCGCTAGTATTGATGGTTATAAACATGTTGAATAATAGACGAAAGGTTGCTGGTGGAAATGACATAATTTCTTAGTGAAACGCATTCATTTTCCGAATATTTCTAATAGAGCTCTGTTTGATTTCAATATTTTATCAGAATAATATGAGGGGAACCTAACCTACATGTTTCCAAAACTCTTTCAAAATGAACACATAAAATATCTTTGTTACAAAATTCAAAGCAAATTTGAACTTTGATGGTGGGTAGGTAGATTGTTTATAGCACTGTTTCAATAGAGATAAATATAAATTTCTTTTTAAACAATGCTTTATTTATAGACATACAACGTCACTATATTCAGAATCTAGTTTTTAGCCATCTATCGGTGAATAACTGAACGATAAACGGTGCGTAGAGAGAGCACTGTATAAGTAGGAATAGATAAAAATTTCTCTTTAATCAATGCTGTATAGTCACTTTATTCAGAATCCAGTTGTTACAGCCATCTATCGGTAAGTAACTGAACGATATATGGTGCGTAGAGAGTATTCTGTGACATCGTTGGTATTAACTTCTCGATACCACATATCTTTGATAGATGTCGCTAGTATTGATGGTTATAAACATGTTGAATAATAGACGAAAGGTTGCTGGTGGAAATGACATAATTTCTTAGTGAAACGCATTCATTTTCCGAATATTTCTAATAGAGCTCTGTTTGATTTCAATATTTTATCAGAATAATATGAGGGGAACCTAACCTACATGTTTCCAAAACTCTTTCAAAATGAACACATAAAATATCTTTGTTACAAAATTCAAAGCAAATTTGAACTTTGATGGTGGGTAGGTAGATTGTTTATAGCACTGTTTCAATAGAGATAAATATAAATTTCTTTTTAAACAATGCTTTATTTATAGACATACAACGTCACTATATTCAGAATCTAGTTTTTAGCCATCTATCGGTGAATAACTGAACGATAAACGGTGCGTAGAGAGAGCACTGTATAAGTAGGAATAGATAAAAATTTCTCTTTAATCAATGCTGTATAGTCACTTTATTCAGAATCCAGTTGTTACAGCCATCTATCGGTAAGTAACTGAACGATATATGGTGCGTAGAGAGTATTCTGTGACATCGTTGGTATTAACTTCTCGATACCACATATCTTTGATAGATGTCGCTAGTATTGATGGTTATAAACATGTTGAATAATAGACGAAAGGTTGCTGGTGGAAATGACATAATTTCTTAGTGAAACGCATTCATTTTCCGAATATTTCTAATAGAGCTCTGTTTGATTTCAATATTTTATCAGAATAATATGAGGGGAACCTAACCTACATGTTTCCAAAACTCTTTCAAAATGAACACATAAAATATCTTTGTTACAAAATTCAAAGCAAATTTGAACTTTGATGGTGGGTAGGTAGATTGTTTATAGCACTGTTTCAATAGAGATAAATATAAATTTCTTTTTAAACAATGCTTTATTTATAGACATACAACGTCACTATATTCAGAATCTAGTTTTTAGCCATCTATCGGTGAATAACTGAACGATAAACGGTGCGTAGAGAGAGCACTGTATAAGTAGGAATAGATAAAAATTTCTCTTTAATCAATGCTGTATAGTCACTTTATTCAGAATCCAGTTGTTACAGCCATCTATCGGTAAGTAACTGAACGATATATGGTGCGTAGAGAGTATTCTGTGACATCGTTGGTATTAACTTCTCGATACCACATATCTTTGATAGATGTCGCTAGTATTGATGGTTATAAACATGTTGAATAATAGACGAAAGGTTGCTGGTGGAAATGACATAATTTCTTAGTGAAACGCATTCATTTTCCGAATATTTCTAATAGAGCTCTGTTTGATTTCAATATTTTATCAGAATAATATGAGGGGAACCTAACCTACATGTTTCCAAAACTCTTTCAAAATGAACACATAAAATATCTTTGTTACAAAATTCAAAGCAAATTTGAACTTTGATGGTGGGTAGGTAGATTGTTTATAGCACTGTTTCAATAGAGATAAATATAAATTTCTTTTTAAACAATGCTTTATTTATAGACATACAACGTCACTATATTCAGAATCTAGTTTTTAGCCATCTATCAGTGAATAACTGAACGATAAACGGTGCGTAGAGAGAGCACTGTATAAGTAGGAATAGATAAAAATTTCTCTTTAATCAATGCTGTATAGTCACTTTATTCAGAATCCAGTTGTTACAGCCATCTATCGGTAAGTAACTGAACGATATATGGTGCGTAGAGAGTATTCTGTGACATCGTTGGTATTAACTTCTCGATACCACATATCTTTGATAGATGTCGCTAGTATTGATGGTTATAAACATGTTGAATAATAGACGAAAGGTTGCTGGTGGAAATGACATAATTTCTTAGTGAAACGCATTCATTTTCCGAATATTTCTAATAGAGCTCTGTTTGATTTCAATATTTTATCAGAATAATATGAGGGGAACCTAACCTACATGTTTCCAAAACTCTTTCAAAATGAACACATAAAATATCTTTGTTACAAAATTCAAAGCAAATTTGAACTTTGATGGTGGGTAGGTAGATTGTTCATAGCACTGTTTCAATAGAGATAAATATAAATTTCTTTTTAAACAATGCTTTATTTATAGACATACAACGTCACTATATTCAGAATCTAGTTTTTAGCCATCTATCGGTGAATAACTGAACGATAAACGGTGCGTAGAGAGAGCACTGTATAAGTAGGAATAGATAAAAATTTCTCTTTAATCAATGCTGTATAGTCACTTTATTCAGAATCCAGTTGTTACAGCCATCTATCGGTAAGTAACTGAACGATATATGGTGCGTAGAGAGTATTCTGTGACATCGTTGGTATTAACTTCTCGATACCACATATCTTTGATAGATGTCGCTAGTATTGATGGTTATAAACATGTTGAATAATAGACGAAAGGTTGCTGGTGGAAATGACATAATTTCTTAGTGAAACGCATTCATTTTCCGAATATTTCTAATAGAGCTCTGTTTGATTTCAATATTTTATCAGAATAATATGAGGGGAACCTAACCTACATGTTTCCAAAACTCTTTCAAAATGAACACATAAAATATCTTTGTTACAAAATTCAAAGCAAATTTGAACTTTGATGGTGGGTAGGTAGATTGTTCATAGCACTGTTTCAATAGAGATAAATATAAATTTCTTTTTAAACAATGCTTTATTTATAGACATACAACGTCACTATATTCAGAATCTAGTTTTTAGCCATCTATCGGTGAATAACTGAACGATAAACGGTGCGTAGAGAGAGCACTGTATAAGTAGGAATAGATAAAAATTTCTCTTTAATCAATGCTGTATAGTCACTTTATTCAGAATCCAGTTGTTACAGCCATCTATCGGTAAGTAACTGAACGATATATGGTGCGTAGAGAGTATTCTGTGACATCGTTGGTATTAACTTCTCGATACCACATATCTTTGATAGATGTCGCTAGTATTGATGGTTATAAACATGTTGAATAATAGACGAAAGGTTGCTGGTGGAAATGACATAATTTCTTAGTGAAACGCATTCATTTTCCGAATATTTCTAATAGAGCTCTGTTTGATTTCAATATTTTATCAGAATAATATGAGGGGAACCTAACCTACATGTTTCCAAAACTCTTTCAAAATGAACACATAAAATATCTTTGTTACAAAATTCAAAGCAAATTTGAACTTTGATGGTGGGTAGGTAGATTGTTCATAGCACTGTTTCAATAGAGATAAATATAAATTTCTTTTTAAACAATGCTTTATTTATAGACATACAACGTCACTATATTCAGAATCTAGTTTTTAGCCATCTATCGGTGAATAACTGAACGATAAACGGTGCGTAGAGAGAGCACTGTATAAGTAGGAATAGATAAAAATTTCTCTTTAATCAATGCTGTATAGTCACTTTATTCAGAATCCAGTTGTTACAGCCATCTATCGGTAAGTAACTGAACGATATATGGTGCGTAGAGAGTATTCTGTGACATCGTTGGTATTAACTTCTCGATACCACATATCTTTGATAGATGTCGCTAGTATTGATGGTTATAAACATGTTGAATAATAGACGAAAGGTTGCTGGTGGAAATGACATAATTTCTTAGTGAAACGCATTCATTTTCCGAATATTTCTAATAGAGCTCTGTTTGATTTCAATATTTTATCAGAATAATATGAGGGGAACCTAACCTACATGTTTCCAAAACTCTTTCAAAATGAACACATAAAATATCTTTGTTACAAAATTCAAAGCAAATTTGAACTTTGATGGTGGGTAGGTAGATTGTTCATAGCACTGTTTCAATAGAGATAAATATAAATTTCTTTTTAAACAATGCTTTATTTATAGACATACAACGTCACTATATTCAGAATCTAGTTTTTAGCCATCTATCGGTGAATAACTGAACGATAAACGGTGCGTAGAGAGAGCACTGTATAAGTAGGAATAGATAAAAATTTCTCTTTAATCAATGCTGTATAGTCACTTTATTCAGAATCCAGTTGTTACAGCCATCTATCGGTAAGTAACTGAACGATATATGGTGCGTAGAGAGTATTCTGTGACATCGTTGGTATTAACTTCTCGATACCACATATCTTTGATAGATGTCGCTAGTATTGATGGTTATAAACATGTTGAATAATAGACGAAAGGTTGCTGGTGGAAATGACATAATTTCTTAGTGAAACGCATTCATTTTCCGAATATTTCTAATAGAGCTCTGTTTGATTTCAATATTTTATCAGAATAATATGAGGGGAACCTAACCTACATGTTTCCAAAACTCTTTCAAAATGAACACATAAAATATCTTTGTTACAAAATTCAAAGCAAATTTGAACTTTGATGGTGGGTAGGTAGATTGTTCATAGCACTGTTTCAATAGAGATAAATATAAATTTCTTTTTAAACAATGCTTTATTTATAGACATACAACGTCACTATATTCAGAATCTAGTTTTTAGCCATCTATCGGTGAATAACTGAACGATAAACGGTGCGTAGAGAGAGCACTGTATAAGTAGGAATAGATAAAAATTTCTCTTTAATCAATGCTGTATAGTCACTTTATTCAGAATCCAGTTGTTACAGCCATCTATCGGTAAGTAACTGAACGATATATGGTGCGTAGAGAGTATTCTGTGACATCGTTGGTATTAACTTCTCGATACCACATATCTTTGATAGATGTCGCTAGTATTGATGGTTATAAACATGTTGAATAATAGACGAAAGGTTGCTGGTGGAAATGACATAATTTCTTAGTGAAACGCATTCATTTTCCGAATATTTCTAATAGAGCTCTGTTTGATTTCAATATTTTATCAGAATAATATGAGGGGAACCTAACCTACATGTTTCCAAAACTCTTTCAAAATGAACACATAAAATATCTTTGTTACAAAATTCAAAGCAAATTTGAACTTTGATGGTGGGTAGGTAGATTGTTTATAGCACTGTTTCAATAGAGATAAATATAAATTTCTTTTTAAACAATGCTTTATTTATAGACATACAACGTCACTATATTCAGAATCTAGTTTTTAGCCATCTATCGGTGAATAACTGAACGATAAACGGTGCGTAGAGAGTATTCTGTGACATCGTTGGCATCTCGATAACACATATCTTTAATAGATGTCGCTACTATTTGAACATAAACAAGTTGAATAATAGATGAGAGGTTACTGGTAAAAATAATACAATTTCTTGGCGAAGAACATTCATATTTCGAATATTTCTTATACCTGTTTGATTCCAATATTTTATCAGAACAATATGAGGAAACGTACAACATATGTTTCCAAAACTTTTCAAAAATCATCTCATGAAATAGCTTTGTTATAATATTGAAAGAAAAATTAAAAATTTGAATGGGTGAGTATGTAAAACAAAAATGTAATAACCGAATTCGGCTCGTGAATCGGTAGTTTGAACTTAATAATACGTAAAATTTGTTGGGAGATGATAGATTTTAGGTGACGATTTTAGTTTATGCCTTTGAGAGGACTGGAAGATATAAAAGTGCTGATGAAAATTATGGAAAATTGAATATCTTACCATAATATTAAATGATGTGAAGATATTTTTTGCTAACTTCCCCCTCGTTTTGATATTTTTTAGCCACGATAAAGTTTTGAAAATGAAGAAATATGGGCGTGTATTTCTCTTTGGAATTTGCCAGTCATCTGATATGAGACTGTTTTCAAGTGGATATGAGAACAGTGACTGAACAATATTTAAAATTTCTTATATAATCTTGACAAAAATTATATCTCATTGAAGTCAGTAATGTATTCACAAAAAGATAGCTCAGTAGATTCAATATAACAGAATAAAACGAATAAACTGAACATTTGAGATGGTAATGTTGGTAATATTTTTAAGTTTTTTTGAAGTCAAGAAAGACTGCAATAATGCAGTGTGCATCTCTCTTTTCATGAAAACACACTCGTACTTTCCGTAGTTATTTGTGCAAAATTGTGGAGAGTCGATGAGGCACAAAACCCTTACAGATTTGTGATAATTTTTTGATATTTTGTTTGGTCCAACACCCTAAAAAAATTTAACAAGTTATAAGAAAATCATGTTATTAGCTAAGGACCAATAATTCAAAATGCTTTGTTGTGGTATTTTTCGGAGAAAAATCATTATTTATTTGATTTCAATACAACTTTATTGTAAAGATCTGATCAAATCGAATGTCAGTAATCCATATGAGTACAGTAAACACCAAAACTCACTAGTTTGAGTAAATACAAATAGTGAAGGGAGTAAAGTAATGAAAATGTTTGGAATCAAAACACTCCAATGGAAAACAATGAGTTACATAGTATAATAATACGTATAAAAATAAAAAAGACTTGTTCGTCGGAGATTCGGAAAGTCATCCGTTAAAGAAAGTTCAAGGAAGTGAAACACACAATATGATTTTTCTTCTTGAAATTGACAATCAAATGATAAGTAGAGGAATGCACTAGGATGCATAAACACAAGTTACAAAAAAGTTAAACTCGGTTTCAAATGATTAGGTAAACTAGCGACAATATTTTGAACTGATTCGGAAAAAACTATATTTTCATCTGGGTGAATGAATATAAGTCTATTGCTTAAAATATTTGAGGCCTGTGCCTATGTCGAAATGTATATTTATTAAATAATGCACATTATTTATAAATTACATTGATGCCTAAATTATCACGACAAATAAAATACAAAAGTACCAACTTCAAAAATTTGTTGGTGATTATTCTTCTTTTATTTTTTAAAAATGTTGTACTACGAAAGGTGGTAAAAATCTACATTTTGATCTTGCATGTTTTAAAATCTGAAGTATCAAATTTGAGGTTGTCAATAATCAATAATTTTTGCCAAATATATTTGTAAAATCTGCCGTTGTAGAAAAAAAATCTTGTGTGTAATTCGCACGTCAAACTTATTTCTCAAGTGGCAAAGTGGTACTTTGCACTCTCAATACACAAATAGCTATTGTGAACGTTATTACAGCGTTTATAATGCACCTAATTGTAAGTTGAGGATATTCCCATTAAAAAAAATCGATATTGATATGACTTTATCTAACGATACTAATGTTTCCATTTACGGCAGAACTCAAAGAAACCTTGGAGATGAAATTGAATATTTTGCAAATCTGAAATCTCGAAAGATGCCATTCTCTCTAATGATCCAGTACGATTGGGTTTTGAGACAAGAATCGATTATAGCACCACCAAACTTGGTATGCTAGTAGTTGTAACCATGATAAACACGAAAAAATATTGTTTAACAAAATTCCAGGCGTGGAACATATATATTTTTTTTCGTTTAAAAATATATAAAGAGATTTTTGCTGTAATCTTGAAAAATATATGATTTATGGGAAAAACAACTCAACAAGGTGAACGACAATTCAATTCTCAACAAAAATTATTCCCAGTATTTTCTTATGAAATGCGCTCGTTTTTTCAGAAAACACCGACATCAAATTTCAGGTTTACCCTTACCCGCCGCTGAAAATTCTGGCAGAGCCGATTATTTGATTGGTCATAACTCTGCTAAAAATGATCGGAGAAGAAAAAGGAAAAGTTCATGTCGTTTCTGAAGACTCCTACCTTCTCATGGAAACATAATATGCGAGTGTTTGTGTACCTAAAATGTGTTTTGTCGCACTTGACGGAAATGTTTGATGACGCGGTTCAACCCGAACTTCCAGTTTCCAAATATCTGACCGCGGAAACCTATCCGAACACAGATATATATATGGGACACCCTATATATATATATATGTATATGTGTCCCAGAATAAAGGGGACAAACTCCAAGGGTAGAATCCTCACTTCATTTTAAGGCTGGAAGTTTCAATAAACATATACCCTAAAATGAGTATTAAACGAGTTACAGGGTGTTGAAAGTGAAACAAAAAAATAGATTTTCCAGAATAACTCCATAACGGCTTAACTTTTCTTGATGTAATTTGGCATGTCACTTGACAGCAGACCGCATTCAGTTTCATATTTCAAGGCAAATCATGTGTTTGTAACTCTGAATAGGGGCGTACGGCGTACTTTCACACCACTGGATAAAGTAATATCGATTTCGTCTTCTTTTTCTTAATTCCCAATATTTCCTATACAAAAAAGGAATACAGTTCGTTTTACAAATATCAACGATTTTCGAGATATTTGAAGTGGACTAAGTGCGAGCGTATCAAAATCTTCACTATTTTTGAAAGGAATGTGACGGTAACTATTTATAGCATTATAACCAACATATTTCATACCTTGCATGAGTATAAATTAAAATATTTAGAAGATTGTTGGCATTTGCGAGTGATTTAGTTCACAAAAATTTTCCGATATTTAAAACTTACATAGCCACTAACAAAATAATCACTAATGAGTATCCGTATCACATACGCACCCATTTATTCAACTTTAAATATCTCGAAAACCGTTGATATTTGTGAAACGAAACGTATTTCTTTTTTGTATTGGAAATATTGGGGATTGAGAAAAAGAAGACGATATCAATATTAATCCAGTGGCGTGAAAGTTGGGGAGGGGCGAATAGGGGTACCCACCTGCCGTACGCCCCTGTTTAGAGTTACAAACACATGATTTGCCTTGAAATATGAAACTGAATGCTGTCAAGTGACACACCAAATTTCATTAAGAAAAGTTAAACCGATATGGAGTTATTCTGGAAAATATATTTTTTTGTGTAACTTTCAACACCCTGTAAATCGGTTAATACTCATTTCAGGGTATATGTTTATTGGAACTTTCAGCCTTAAAATGAAGTGATGATTCTACCCTCGGAGTTTGTATCCTTTATTCTGGGACACCCTGTATATATATATATATATATATATATATATATATATATATATATATATATATATATATATATTCATTTCGGCATTAGGATAGATTGGTCTTACAGTACTTATCATTTTCCGCACTTTTAAAAACGCCCACACTTTTCGGATATGATTATTAAGGTTAAGTTTATTTTTCTCTGCAAGGCGCGGTTGATGACGAAAACTTAATACGCTTCGATTTCGAACTTATTCAACATCGCAGATATTAAACCATCAGTTCAATTTTAACACCAGTTAGTTTTGTTACGTTCCAATGAAAACAACAACGCATGCGTCTTGATAAATGTTATAAACGAGAAAGCGCATTGTTGGCTGAATATAGTCGCTGTTTAGTGTGTGACTATTGCGAGCAATCAATCGAATAATCAGCGCCTAACTAATGCAGTTTTCAAGGTAAGATTGATTATGTTGAACTCACAGAATGACAGAGCAACTTTACTGCTCGTTTTGGAATTATTTTCTCACTTCACAATCAGTAGCGATATTGTTTGTGATTGAATATTACCAAATGAAGCATAAATATTTTATGAAAGCGTGGCTTCAAATGAAATCATCACATTTGTGAAAATGTTATCTTCCATTTTTTGATCAATCTTTGAGAGCGACTTGTTCAAATGGTTCATTTATACAATAGTTCCAGTCAAAGTTACATGCTTCTCTTTTACTTACACCTACAACGTTCTTTATTTTTACTTCAATAAATTGCGAAAAGCAGAGAAATAAGGAGTACCTGTTTATCAATAACCGGTATTTGCTCAGGACGAATTATTGTAAACCGATTTCGAATTATTGGTCGTTTCATGATACCTATTTCAGGAATAATGTGAGTCTACAACAGAAAAAAAATAATAACACAAGGCCCATTTTTGGAGGCTTATTGTGTATAATAACCAATGACATAATTCAATGCAAATCTAAGCGTGTTTGAATGACACAGCTGTAGGTGTAAGACAGGACCGAACTGATTAGCTTTTTGATATTTAGGTTTTCGGTGCAATGAGGAGGAAGTATGTGGAAACAGGCTGTCTGGTGTATAGTGATAGTGATGTGAATTGAGCTCTTACCCAGGTAGCACCTCATGTTGACTGAATCTTGTTTTCATATTGGGCCAATATGGATATATTGTAAAAGTAAAAATAATATTGAACCAATATGGATTCATATTGGAAAAACAATATTTCATTAATAATATTGGTGGAATATTGGCTCAACCTGTTCTGAATGTCTATTGTTTCATGAAATATTGGGTCAATATTGGTTCAATAATTTTCACCAATATCGATAGAGCGATATTGCCTACATATTGTTTCCAGCATCTAGCTCCATTATTGCGATTTCAATATTACTCTAATATCGATTTTAGAGATAAAAAACAATATTGTATATCGATAGCATATTGGTGGAATATTATTTAATCCATATTCTAAAAATTATATTGACCCTTTATTGATTGAGATTGTTACGAAAACCTTACGCCAATATTTGAAAGACAATATTCATACAATATTGCAAAAATACATTTATCACTAGAATTGGAATTTGAATATTGGCCGAATATTCAATAAACAATATTGAAATAAATCATGATTAAACTTGGTTGAGAAATCGCTAGGTGGCACATATGGAGCAACAGCTGAATCATAGTACTAAATAAGGCTTCTCACAACGCGTTAACAAGTCATTCTACTCAGTGGTAAATTGAAGTAGAAACGAAATTGTAGAATTTTTAAATTATTCAACATTTTCTGGAAATATTTTATAAATGTTTCCAAGGCAACATATTCACTTTGAATATTTTACCAATATATGCAAATGATATTGTACCAATATATCTAAATATTTTGGGGCCAACATTGCTTCCTCAATATTTCACTAATATTATTTGTGTAATGTCCAAGCAATATTGTGCCAATATCCCGAAATAATTATAATTTTATCTCGCCAATATTACGTTTTAATATTTTGCCAATATTGTACCAATACTATTCCAATGTTGCTACAGCGATATTGTACTAATATCTCCTAACATTTTGAGGCCAATACTGCTTCGAGAATATTAGACCAATATTATTTTTTAAATATTGGACGAATATCGTCGAATGTTCACATTTTTTTCTCGCGAATATTATTATTTGAATATTTCGCCAATATTTTCACAATATTGTACCAATATTGTCTCAATATGGGTGTGCTACTTTGGTAGTACAGTAACCACAGACAAATGTAAGCCATGTCAGTGAAGAATGAATCGTAGCACTTTGAAACTCGGTACATGACTTCTTGACATCAAATATTGTTAGGAAATATTTTTTTAACAAAATATCAGGAGTGGAACACAAAAAAAAATATTTATATATATTATATTTATTTTTTTGCTGTTGTTTCGGAAAGTATAAGATTTATCAAGAAACAATTTCAACGAGGCGAAAAATAATTCAATTCTCCACAAGAAATATACTTAGTAATTTCTCACAAAATGCACTTGTTTTCTCAGAAAACCTTATTTGCGACCTCAAATAACACACGAGGGCACTAAATCATCTGTCGACTAAAATCAAAGACAGATGGGCATTTGCGCGACTAAGCTAAACAGTGGAGATGGGGTGGGTTAACCAAATTAGCAAATTCAAAAGATCTTAATGGGCGCCAGGTAAATTCTATCCTGCAAACACCCTAAGTGACTAGCAACATTACTAACTTACCAACTAATGTTGAAATAAAAGATAAAGTACCCAAAATGATTTATTCAATGGTCTTGAGAGAACAAAGAATTAAATATAAAAATTGTAACAGTACAACGTCTTCCTAGATCCTATAAACAATTGATTAATTGAATCTTGCTCAAGCAATTGATAGCAATAAACGAGTTCAGCATCATTGAATATTTAGCAGCATAAAAAAAGTAAGTAATCATGACCATAATGTAAGCCTGAGCATCATGTAAGCATAAATGTTATGTAAGCATAAACACTACGTGAGCATGAACGTATTGTAAGCATACGCATTGGATAAGCATTAGCATTAGGTAAGCATAAGCATGAGGTAAGCATAAAAATCATGTAAGCATAAACTATACGTAAAAATGAACGTATTGTAAGCATAAGCATTGGGTAAGCATGAGCATTATGTAAGCATAAGTATGATGTAAGCATAAAACTGTGTAAGCATAAATATTATGTAAGCATGAGCCTTATGTAAGCATCAACATTATGTCAGCATTATGTAAGCATAAACGCGATGTCAGCATAACCATTCCGTAAGCATAAGCAATATGTAAGCATAAATATTATGTAAGCGTAAGCATAATGTGAGTCTAAGAATTACGTAAGCCGTTAACATAAAAAAAATAACAAATCGTTACGAAGTCAGTTGCAAAACAATAAGCACTAACCGAATTAATCAATACCAACTAGTAATATCAATATCAAAATATTGAATACTTTCAAAATATAAATACAAATTAACACATAGTATAAAATGCTAGGCGTAAGCGAAGCAAATAATAAGCGAAATAAACAAGTATCGTCTATAAAGTAGTCGTAGAAAAATTATTGGATGCTTACGCAATAAGCATATATAAATACCATCACCAACTATAGGTTATCTTAACCACTCAGTATGATAAGCTAACTAACGCGCAGAAATTAAAGTGCGAAGTGAAATTGGCAAAAATTAGCGTCGCGAGAGCTCTGGCGCATGCGCATACCATTCAATGAGTACCATTTAATTTCCGCTTCACAACCATAAATACCAAAGAATTGAGACGATGATCATTAGATTAAGCAATAGCAATTGAGAAAGCGAAAGCATAAACAGTGATAATAATAGAAATGATAAACAGTGAGATTCAAGACTTGCGTGCTTCCAACGGCTATACATGTACTCCTTACTACAGCTTCTTCACATGGGACATCCTGTACAATTATCCTAGAGATGGACAAGTTTGGTAAAACCCGTCGTTCCGCTTGATTTCCGTGTTAAAGAAATAACTGGGTATGACTTCTCGACATGGGACATCCTATGCAATTATCCCGTCGTTGAGATTGATTTCCGTTACAATAAAAAAAAAACCCTAAGGAGGAAATACTTCATCAGGATCAAATAAACTGAAATGATATTCACCCCCAACCCAATTAATATTATTTGACTAATTTCGGTAGCCCTGTATATTTAACCCAACAGAAACAACAGAAAAAAAATAGAGAAAAATAGGTTTGGGTGGTACCCCAGTATGTGGGAACAAGTATATCCCATTTTCTATACCCCGGTATAGCCATATACAAAAATGATTATGAAATTCGATATAATCATTACCACATTAACTATAAGCAAGAAATATTAATAAAGTAACATTAACGAATTTTAATACAACCCATTAATTAACAAGAAAAAACCTTTTTCTAATTAGGTACATAATGTTATTGAGTTCAACCAAATAAATGTTTAAAAGTAAGGTCCTGTGTTCTGATGGCTCAGGTAGGGCTAGTTTGATTCTAATGCTAATTTATAACGTAACATATTGAATTCCGATATAAAATTTCAGGCTCGCCTTAACCCGCCACTGCAATTTCCGACAGGGTCAAAAATTAGATTTGTCATAACTTTGCTAAAAATTATAGTAGAAGGAATTCTTATTTATATTAATATTTATATTGAAATTCGAGCATTTCCCGGACTAGTCCGGAAAGTACTTACTTCCCGGACTAGTCCGGGAAGTAGGTACTTCCCAGACGACTGCCGAAAAAACACATTTTAGGTACACAAATACTCGCATATTATGTTTGCATGAGAAGATAGGAGTCTTCAGAAACAATATGAACTTTTCCTTTTTCTTCTCCGATCATTTTTAGCAGTTATGACCAGTCAAATATTCTAAACGGGAAGAAATATCACAAAATCATCTTCACAACTTTAATCTAACAAATATCAATTTTGGAGGGGGTACATGTATCGGATTCAGCAAGAATCCATCTTCAGCCTTATTTATACGAGTTTTTAGAACAAATGTTAACATGCTGTATTGTTGTTACTAGGATGCAAAGGTTACTTACATGGAGAGGAAAAATCCTTTTTATATAATGAATTAAAATAACTTAAATGTTAGGGGGGTACTATGTCCAATGCCCTAGAAATGAGGTATAGTGGTGACTGTTAAACTACTCCACTTTGAGCAAAATGAACTTCTTCCATAGATTAATCAAATATTCGGCTCCGCCAGAATTTTCAGCGGCGGTAAGGGTGAATCTGAAATTTGATGTCGGCGTTCAATCACGTTTTCTGAGAAAACGAGCGCATTTCATAAGAAATTACTGGGAAAATTTCACACCTCACTTTTTCAGCCAATCAAAAAATTGGTTTTTATTCAGTTGCCATGGCAACCCAAAAAATTTCCGGAAATTTTTATCCTCCTGGGTACCCTGGGCGAAATTAATAAGTGGACATTTTTCTGTCAAATATTTGACATGTGATAGTTAACATTTTGCTTTTATGTACAAATGGAATGTTATTTTTCACATGGAAGGAGATAATATATCACCCTCGTCGCTGCGCGACTCGGGTAATTTTCAAAAAATTCATGTACTCGAAAAATTTCCGACAATAATTCAAGCACTAGGGAGATTATAAGTGAATATTTTTTGTGGAGAATTGAGTTGTCTTTCACCTTGTTTAGATGTTTTTCCGATAAATCATATACTTTCTAAGATTACAGCAAAAATCTATTTATTTATTTTTAACAAAAAAAAAATGTTTTACCCTTGGGATTTTGGAAAAATAATTTTATCCAATTCAGTTTCGAAAAGTCAGGTTTCACATGTCGTTTGTGAATTATGAAACGTCAGTTTTTTCAAAACTGTCACTTGAGACAAGTGAAAATGAGTTGTGTAATATTCATTTCCGTCGACCGTTCATTTATGATGTATTTTAACGCACTCAAAATCGTTGATTAATGATCCCTGTTAATGAATGATTTTCTATTAATCAACGATTTGATTATATGCAACCCAACATACATTGCTCTTATACATTTTATATTGGTTAGTACCATCTGTCATTATTTATTTGTCAATTTTCAAATAAAATTTTAGAAAATGTTTATTACACCAGTTGTCACTCAAAACGATATATGGTCCCGTGGCGTAATGGTAAAGTGCACCTGGCTTGCAACACTGAGGTCGAGAGTTCAAAACCCACCGAGGGTAAATTTTTTTTTTCTTTATTTCAATTTGAAAATAAATAATAAAAAATAAAATAAAACTACCACTGAGAAAAATTAAACTATCTTTGAGTAGAGTTAATATAAATAGGAAATAGTGATTGTTTTTTATCGTAACGTTAAATAAATAAACATTGAAAATAAGATATCTCTATTTTTGAAAACTTCTGTCGACGGAAAAGTTTTGTAACAAACTCGTGAATTAAAATGGCGATTAACAATCTCAAACATTAACGCGCTCGCTCCGCTCACGCGTTAAAATATCTCGATTGTTAATCGCCCTTATTAATACACTTGTTCGTTAAATAACTATTAACCAACTAGTTGTGTAATGAAATAGAATAAGAAATTAATAATTTTATCTTTGAAAATATTCAATACAGGATTTGCTGCGTCATATCTAACTTAAGATTTTTGTTGTATTAATAATTCATTTTATGCTTTATTTGCCGATTCTCCTGTATCAGACGCTATTTCCTCGGAACAACTACTCATTTTTGACATAAATCTGACACGTTTGATATTGCTTATTAAATATTCATTCTGACAAGTGCCAGTGCCACTGTCCCAGATCAGGAGAAAACCATTGTATTATATTCATGAAATGCTATCATTAGATAAAATTTTGTACGAAATACGTTATGAAAAGATTTATTTGTTGGACTCGCGTAATTTGCAAAACTCACTCACTCCGTTCGCTCGTTTTGGCAAATATTACACTCATCGAACAATATCGGTCTTTTCATAACTGATTACGTAAATAACTATTTCCTACAAGCGTGCGTGATTCACCCTCTACCCGCACGCAATTCAGTTTGGAAAGTGTCATTTTCCCACAGTTGTGCGGGAAAAGTTTTCCCACACTAGTGCGGGAAATTCTTTCCCACACTAGTGCGGAAAAAAATTTATATGATATCCTCGTAAAATATAAGTGGTAGGTGACAAAATATGAAAGTTCAAGCATTTTTGTTGCAATACTATATAAGTGGGTTTGTTCAAAATCATCCATCATTTTGCACTATTTATTGAAAAAATGAATAAATATTGATAAATAAAAATGTATTGTTATGAAAATCACCCTATATATAGGCTTTGATTGATCTGATAACGAGTAGGTAACAATTGATGTTGTCATGCCGATCAATACACAAATTTGTTTGTAATTGTCAGAGTGACAGACAAAGCGTTACTTATATAAAATTTTCGATTCAGTGAAATTGCCACAATGGATTATTCAACTGATGAAGAACTTCCACAAGAAATCGTGCAGGCAGCTACAGATGCGAACTTAGAGTTATTGCCAACGAAATCTAAACAAAGGTATGAGAAGCAATACACGAGTTTTATTGAATGGTGCAACAATAAAAAAGTGAAAACACCAAATAAAGAAGAAGTATTCTTGGCTTATTTTCTAGAAATGTCTAAAACATGGAAGCCGAACACTTTATGGGCAAGATATTCAATGTTGAAGAGTGTATTCAAAGTAAAGCAAAATTTGAATATTAGCAAATTTTACAAAATAATTGCATTCATTAAAAGACAATGTCGGTTTTCGACCGAAAAAGGCCAAAATCTTCACTCAAGAAGACGTTTCAAAATTTATGACTGAAGCACCCGATGACATATACCTCATGATTAAGTTAGTAGCAATTTTTGGATTAGCTGGTGCTTGCAGACGAGAAGAGCTGACAAAACTCACCATTGACGACATAGACGACAAAGAAAACCTGATAATTGTTAATATCAAAAGGATTCCAAAAATCATTCCTCTAGATCCTGCGTGATATCTGAAGAAGCAAATGATGGTTATTTTTTGAACTTATACAGAAATTATGTACATTTACGTCCAAAAGAGACTCCTCACCGTCGTTTATTCTTGTATTACAAAAGTGGAAAATGTACTGTGCAATGTGTAGGAATCAATGCCATAGGAAAGATACCCTCCGAAATAGCAGTATATCTGCGCCTTCAAAATCCAGAGCTTTACACTGGTCACAGCTTCAGGCGTTCCTCAGCCACTTTACTTGCTGACTGTGGTGTGGGTATAACTAATATCAAACGCCTAGGAGGATGGAAATCGACTTCAGTTGCAGAGGGGTATTTAGAAGACTCCACCAATCGAAAAAAAGAAATGTCCAACAAAATTCTCAATTTGAACACTACATCGTCTTCCGGGTGCATTTTAGAAACATCCACGTCTATATCGTTCGGCGACGATTTGATGCCTGTGCCTGCACATTCGATTTCTTTCGATAATGTATTGCCCGAGTTACCTTCTTCTTCAGGAAATCAGCCATCTTCAAAAAATATGCTGGCTTCCGCTATAAATTTACATAATGCATCAAATTGTACATTTACAATAAATATTACGAATAATTAGTGGATAGAAAATGTTACTCTTGTTAGTTGTTTCCATTTGCATGAATAAATAATTGAAAAAATGAATTTGTTTCCTATGCTTGTAGAAAAAGTATTGTTCCTAACTCATGCGGAAAGTGTCTTTCCGCACTTGTTAGGAAAATTACTATTGTTTCGTGTTTACCATGGTTTCAACTACTAGCATACCAAGTTAGATGGTGCTACAACCGATCCTCGTCTCAAAACCCAATCGTACTGGATTATAAATATCAGAAAAGAGGTGGACTCGTGGGAGTCTGTCGAGAAAGTTTGCAGTGAATATTAATAATAAGAGAGATCGACGTGCCTGTCATACAAACGTTTGTCAAGAAATAAATAATATTCTCTTCCTTCTATGTTTCTCAAAATGTTTAAACCTTGCGTCTCTCTTTCCCACTTCTCTTTCATCTGTCACTTTGAATGCCTGAACTCAGCTCGTCTTTAGAAATACCTAGTATCCCATCAACTAATTTAAAAATTTTGGAGATTTTCGGTTTTGACATTTATGTCTCTCTCATGGGAACTCCTCCGTATTTCATGAATTCAGTTGAGTCGGTGAAACAAAAAATTCACAAAATGACCTTGAAGGGATAGTTTCAATGAATATACACTGCACGCCAGCAGCGATGGAACCAATGACATTTCTGATGAATCATAGTAGGAGGCGAAATAGGTCGAAAATGTCTTCGGATTAGTGATCATTAGAATAATGTATCTGCTAATTCATTCAGTTCCTAAAAATAAATTCAGTTTTCAATAATCTAAATTTGTCTCACTTCTCATGGAAACACCCCCGTAACTTTAATCATTCTGCAAATTTCATAGTTCTACGTATGTCACAAATTATGAAATTTGGGAAAAGGGGAGATTCTATGAAAAACTTGACAAATTAGGTTTTTTTTAAACTGATTTTTTTTTTCGTTGAACAAAGAGGATTAGAAGTAAAATAATGGTTCTGATTACCAATTTGAAGATATTTTCAACATATTTTCCCTCTTACTGTGATATTTCTGATAGTAAACCTTTGGAAACTTAATTACGTGAAGACAACTGCGGATGGAAGCAGTTGAAACGTTGTGAACAATACTGATAATAAGACGATGGCTTAATGTTTAAATTGAATGAAGTAGCTTTGTAATAATATTAGAAATTAAAAAGCCTACAGCTTTTGATGGTAGTTACTTTGTTGGCGAAACGCGTGGTGGGTGAAATTAGCGTACTTTGCTGGAAAGGGTTGTTTTCCTTATATTCGGAATATTATTTTTAAGTTGACCTGAACGTGCAGTACAAGTTTTTGATCTCTATCACCATAACAGAAAGTGAAAAATAATTCGGTGAGAATCAAGCCCTATAAGGTGGGATTCTGTGTAAAGTAGAACCAACAATCTAGTAAGGTTGTAAATCAATATTAGCCGACGACCCTCATAATTACCCATTGTTCGGAATACAGATAAGCAATGAAAGTGTGTGTCCCTTAAAATATTCCCAGGTCCGGATTCAAATATCTCATGAAATCGTTTGGCATTTTAATAATAGTAGGCTCTCCATTTTTTTGGCTTCTGTTGACAGTTTTGTATTTGAATATATTATTTGGTAATAAAAAATCTCCTGAGTTGATTTAGAACCCTCGGTAATGATATGTTTGAATGTGAGTAAGTAATAAAATTTACTTACCTGACTTTTGGTACTAATGGACTATTAACGAGATTATAACGATAATGGTCTATTTCAGAAATAAAAGGGAGAAAGTTAAACAACATTTAGTCATTACCTAATATTCTGTTGTCAGTTGTGTGTATTCGAATTTTGTTTCGTGAAAAATGTGGCGTCCGTGGGCTCATCCTGAAGCTAGTACTTCAACTGGTGGTCGTTGTACCACTAGCCGACAAATGTTACACGCTCATGGAAAACAAATTATATTAAATGTTTATACTCCCCTTCTGGAACGTGGAATGTCCAAGGATCAAGCTGTGCGAGAAAGTGCTTCTTTAACAAAAACACCGTATTCCACAATGTTTTAAATAGTAAGTAACCCTATTTTAAAAAGTAATAAACGAAAAGACTCTGGTGGTTCAAGGAAACTAGAAGGCTGTGATGTAGATATAATTCGAAGACCAGTATATGCCTTATATAAAGAGCAAATTGTGCCTACATTAGATATTTTAATGCAACGGCTAAAAAATAATGAAACATGTATCCAGTGTTGCAAAGAGCCTTTGAGGACGTCTCTTTTACGAAACGGATTTCAATTTAGAAAACTCAGTAGTGGCAGAAACATCATAATGGAATCTGCGTGCCTCAAGAAATGGAGATTTGAATATTTATTGGCTATAAACGAGTTTAAAGAATGTGGTAGAACGATAGTTTATTTGGATGAAACTTTGTTCGATACACACGATATTCCAAAAAAAAAATGGGTAGACTCATCTGACTTGTGCCAAACTAATGCGCCGTCTAATAAAGGAAAACTCATTACGATAATTCACGCAGGAACCGAAAGTGGTTTTATACCAAATGCGTTGTCTTTATCGGCAAAGAATACTAAGGACTCTTTAGTCGATTATTATGATGATACTACAGCCGAATTATTTGAAGACTGGTTCCAAAATAAACTCATACCAAATATTCCACCCAACAGTATTATCGTCATGGATAATGCTAGCTACCACAGTCGAAGATTAGATAAAGCACCATGTTCAAAAGACACCAAAGCCACTATACAAGAATATATGTTAAATCATGATATGTTACTAGAAGTTTTACACAGTTTTTCTTCTCCAACCTTAAGTTCAAATGTAGTGTGTATATTAAATTTAATTCTAAACAACTCAAAATTATAAAGTTTCTGAACTCTAATCGCATTCATTATCGTGATGTTTATAAATGTTTGTGTGTTATTTATCATAATATATCATATGTACATAGGTAATTCTCAATTATATATAATTAAGGGATTTTTCAAAACCCATACAAAACAAAATTGAATGGTTAGGGCAGGTACAACTCTGCGTATTATGGACGGCCTGACCGCCTGATGATATCTCAAGTGGTTGGTGATTAATGACCTTTTTATACTTCTGGTTATACTATTACTGTCGATAGAAAAAGTGAGATGATTTTATGGTTGAATTCATGGGAGAGACAATAGAATTCTATGGTACACAGAATCCCACTCCAGGCAGCCGAGTGGTTAGAATAGAATCACAGCTTTTTCGGTCATTCTGGCTACCGGTTGTATGATTCAAATCCTCGGAATAAATAATTTTAAACAATACGGAAAAATTCACAAAAATAAATCGATAAATTTTATTTATAGATCGAAACCTACTTATTATTACTGATCCTTCGATGATAGCAATTTCTCCACGCGCGATAACACTTCACTTATCAAAAGAAATTCTCATTAATTTCAGAACACCAACCGATATATTTCGAAATTCATAAAGATATCTGAAATGTTAGTAAACATGAACTCCTGTTTACGAAATATACTTGGGACGTATTGTTTCTCTCATAGATTGTATATGTTTATTAAAATTAGAGATGAGAATTATTCTGTTATAAAAAGTCCCTATCGCACATCGTACGAAATTGTGTACATTAATTCCCAAAAATCGTAAGTAATGACCAAGTAATTTCCGAGTAATACCTCCAAGTAATGCCAGTAATGTCCGTCAGAAAAGTAATAAAAATATAAAATCGTGTCGCAATGTTAGGTTTGTACAATTTTGAAGACCTTTTTTTTTCATTACACAATTCTGATTTCCGCCACTGCTCTTTAATTTTTTCTATAATTCAATATTCAATTTTACATGCTTTGAAGACCTTTTTTTTGGCCCTTCAACGATTATAATTGTGGTGTAATTGTTCTCTCACTTTCGAATAATTTCTGTAATACCCTTTAATCTGATCAAATTGTATTTCTACCAAGAAAGATTTGGGGTAGTTTTGATTACTTCCATTCTCTATGTGTTTTAAGGTGCTGAATCCGATTCTGAGGAATGCTAACAAATTTTCGTGACGGAACATTGAAAACATTGCCAAAAAACCTAAAAATCTCTTTCTTCTGCGGTTTATTGCTTATAAGTTGAAACCCACAAATTTTTCGTTGATAACCTTCATTTCAGGAATGAAAGCTTAATATTTCCTACAAATTTCACAATACAAGTTTTTTTCTACGACGAACCGTTCGGGCTCAAGGACTACTTGTAAATTGGCATATTTCAGCTGGCTGGGGAAAATCCCACTTTTTCACTACAAAACTTTAATGTATTATTGAAGTTAATTAGTGAATTCCCTCCAGTTCTCTGCGCACACCTTATTTAGATCATACAATAAAGGTAGTTTCACAAACAAGTTATTTAATGCGGTCCGAAATCGTACAAAACCTGAAATTCAAACAAAAACCTTCAATAAATATTTCAGTTGATTATATTATTATACAGGGTGACCCAGAGTTAAACCGCCAAACGTTCAGTATCGGTTTTTTAGGTGAAAATAAGAATTTTTCTTCACTCAAATAAGCCTTCTATTACCGCAAATGAGCATGCCAACTTTTATCAAAATAAGCCATGAAGTTTTTTGAGTAATGAAACAAAAACTGATTTTTTCTTAAAATTTTGACACCCTGTATCTTGAAAACGAAGCAAGTTGGGACACATACTCAAATGAAGAAAATGTCTTATTTTTACCTAAAAAATCGATACTGATCGTTTGGCGGTTTAACCCTGGGAACCCTGTATATCATATTTTATACGAACTAGTTACCCCACTGAGTCCAATATAGACACCCAAGAGATACCAACTGAGAAAGATACTCAGCGCCACTCAGTGAGTCGCTCGAGAGGCTCGTGACTGAAATACGAGACAGGGAGAGTCTTGAGAGGGCAGTAGGCGAAGTGGACAAGGCAATAGCCGAAGCCTACGAGGAAAGCTGTCTTGAGAAAAAAGGTTCAAAATAACAAAACGGTATGGTGGAATTAGCGTCTTGAAACCCTCGGAGGTACAAAGAAATTGGTAAGGCCAGAAAACAATCTCGTGCTCAAGAATCCATAAGGTTTTAGCCGAAGAAGGTACTGTGAACCAAGTAGGTTTCTTGAAAAAGAATGACAATGTCTATACTACAACATTCGAGGAAAGTCTAAGGATGCTCACAGAAGCACACTTTCCATCCAAACAGGTGAACAACTTTGGAATGGAAGCTTGCTACGGAAATATCGAGACCAAATAGTATCAGGTGGGCTATCAGTAAAGAGATAGCCATGACAACATTTATAGACATTAAGAGTGCCTTCAACAATGCATCCGCCGAGTCTAAAGCAAACGCTCTAGTAAAAAAAGGATGCCAGTTGATAAACGCTAACTTTAAAAACAGGGTCATTACATGAACAATCGGTGGAATAACACTATAACACCTAGAGCAAACAGGGGATGTCCGCAGCAAGTATGAATGGTTCGACGGCTCGGAGGACTGCAAAGACCAGCATGGCTGAGTGCCACCGGGGACATGAGAACCACCCCAACAGATGCCTTAGAGGTCTTGCTCAACCCGCCTCTCCGACACATATACATACAAGGTGAAGTCAGGTTAGGACAAGCACCCATAAGCAATATGCACAGAAGAGACTACAACAGCCTATACGAATAGTTGAAAAACGACCTGGTAACAAGAATGCCATCAGATGGAATACTTCCCAGATATAGCTCTGACAAAACTTTCAAGATAGGTTTAACGAAGAGGGATGCGTGGAAGGAAGGACCTCCCATAAAATAATGAAGGTTCAGGAGCCGGCATTTACGGAACCAAGCGGAAGATGAAAATCTCATTGAGCCTGGGCAAAAAGCGACGAAATTCCAAATGGAAATTGTCGTAATACACCATTGTGAACAAGAGCTAATAAGGCATGAGTGTTCAGAAAAAAACATTGTCATATACTCAGGTAGCCAAGCTGCAATAAAACCAATCAACACAATGCAAGTTACCTCAATACTTGTTTGGGGCTGCATAGAAACCCTAAAAGAGCTCGGCAGTCAGAACAGACTGACCATAGCCTGGGTACCAGCACACACAGTTTATAGAGAAATGGCCCAGAACCATTTTGCGTTATTTGAGACTCTCAAACACACCTTCTTTATCGCACTGTCATTAGCAGTCGTCGACATAACCTCAGATGAGTCCTTGGATTGAAACTGCACCAATGACGAACAGTACTTACAGTTTTATTACAATATAATTCCTTGCAAAATTCACTAAAAAATCCTTAAATAGTCCTATTTAGCCGATAGCAAACTACGATTTTTGGACTCGCGAATGGGAATTATTATACATGAGTGTCTAAAATATATATTCCCCATTGAAAATAAAAAATGTGTGTATTTTAGTAATATCTAACGGAAAACAAGTATTACTTTTCAGCTAAAGCCACGTTGGACATTAACCTATATCGGAAAGAAATTATGAAAAGTCCCTAACTGAAAAGGAAAAATCTGAATGGGAAAGTTTGCAGAGGGGAAGAATTACCTCAATGAGTGCACATGGTATAAAAAAGTTGGAGAGTCCATATATTCTAAATGATATTCTGATTTTTTCTGTTTTTTATTTTAAAAGCAAAAAATACTATGAATCTTTCTCAGTTGATTCGGGTAGGTGCCATTGTTAACGCAAAATATCACAAAGGTCATGTTGGTATCGATATTGACTAATCATACAAACATATTTTTCACACCACGTTAGATAAGATCTACATTCTCATTGTCTACGTCTGGACTGATGACCTGCTTATCAAACTCCATACATACAAAGTGTTCGAACTAGAATGAGATAATATACCAGTTTTTTTAGCAAAATTTGTTTACGGGGTTTGATGAAGTTGTGAAAAATTATATTCAACAATTGCTTTTTCACTTGCACTGAACTGTTTGGAATCTTTGGTGTATTAATGAATATACTGGAAAGGGGAACATTTTCGATGAAAATTGAAAAATGTGATTTATTTGTAATATCTAACAGAAAACAACTACTTCCACGGCTAAAGCCACGCTGGATATTGAACTACATCTGATATATATTGTGAAGACATTCTAACGGAAAAACAACTTAATTCACTAGAGAATTCCCTTATCTCTTGTTCAATCAACAGTGGCAATGAATAATTTTTTTGTATTCAAAAACGATCTGTCAATTTTTTTCAGTATAAGGGTATAATCCAAAATATTGAAAATTCATATTTCAAACAGAGAGAGTCATCAAGAAATAAAACATGTTTTTACCGTCTAGAATAGACTGAAACTTTGCTATTCTACCAAAATATAAATTGTTGGTTCAGGACTAGTGTTAGCAAAAATATTCTGAAAAACGATTTTTTTGATTATGCCCCGTATAAACCCTAATGTACTTTCATTTATAACGTTATAATTGGACATGTTAAACGAGTTCCGATAAATACATTTTCATCCTGAATTCGCCTTATTTCGACTAACAAAACATTTTTTTCCATTGTCAACACTATCCAACTCCGACGTTTTTTCGAGCTTTGGCTGCTTATATCTCAGAAACGACACATACAAAATTATTTAAATTAGCACATTTTCGTAATTATCCACTCCACTATAACACTATAAAATTTCAGCCAATTTGACCAAGAGCGAATTTTACATATGTTTTCGGGCGGGGGTCCTTTATCTAGCATTCGTTTTTGTAATAAATACTTTTTTCTACAACTGTCAAAAAAAGTACACTTTTTTTGTGTGGTTTGTGTGCGTAAAGTATAACAATATTTCACTATCAACATACGATTTCATTATTAAACGGAAAACCGTAAAAAAAGTGCACTTTTTTTTAACGGCTGTTGCTAGGCAACCGACAGTTTCATGCAACAACAGTGACAGATCCGAATAATAACGAAATCCTGTCATAAAGCCACTCATTATCTTTGGCAACTAATAGCCTATAAATATCTGATATACAAATGTTTCACCAATAATATTCTTAGCATTCTTACTATTAAATAAGTATTATCAAAATTCCAAACTATCACGGCGAATATATTGAAAATAATAGCATATACCTCTAAGGAACTATTGGACCTAATCTACACTAGATAATCCAAGGTAGCTATGGCTGTTTGGCCGTCAGAAACTAGTTGACAACAATAATTAAAATAAATAAATAAAGGGTTTATTTTATACAATTAAAATACATTTCACAAGAAATAACATGTCACTAATCTCATTATATCACACCCTCCAACCCAAGGGGGAAAGGGAGGAGTTGAAATTTGTGAAATTGGGCATCTATCCAGATAACGAATTCTTGATAACTATAAAAAATTAAATTTAAGTAGAAATGAAAAGTGATGTAGATTGAACGGAGTAAATCGTGGATAGAGCAAATATGAGATTTCCTTGACATAGTTCAAAGAAATAAAAAGGTATTCGTTGCTTGTTTATTTATTTTGAATACAAATCTAAGAAAATGAAAAGTTACTTCGATGGACTAGTTATTCGAACGTCAAGTCAACATTAATAATAATAATATTGACCTCGATGAATATGTTATTTTAATATTTGCTTCAAATTTTCCATTTTGCGGGATAGTGTGAAAGATTTCGACTCTGTCGAAATTATTCGTTTCATTTGTTTGATACTCAACTCTCCGGCATACTCTTCAAACTTTGTTCGAATAAAAAATCGATTAAAATATGCCAAATTCATTTCATATTTACGGAAGCGTAGAAAGGCCATTATTTTTTAATTTATTTTTTCTCCCTAATTCCGAGTTGCAACTCGGAAAATTACTAAATTCCGAGTTGCAACTCGGAAAATTACTAAATTCCGAGTTGCAACTCGGAAAATCACTAAATTCCGAGTTGCAACTTGGAAAATTACTAAATTCCGAGTTGCAACTCGGAAAATTACTAAATTCCGAGTTTCAACTCCGATGAAATTTTTCGTAGTAATTTTCCGAGTTGCAACTGGGAATTTAATAATTTTCCGAGTTGCAACTCGGAATTTAGTGATTTTCCGAGTTGCAACTCGGAATTTAGTAATTTTCCGAGTTGCAACTCGGAATTAAGGAAAAAATTAAAATACAAAAATAATGGCCCTTCTACGGTTCCGTACATATTTGCAAAAAAATATGTATTGATTATTTTTTTTGACAGTTGTAGAAAAAATTATGTATGGAACTCGTGAGTAAAGTATTTTTTTTACTCGTAGGAATGCCGCACTCCGCCTACGGCGTCAACATTTCCTGCTCGTAAAAAAAGTATCACTTTACTTTGATACATAAATTACTATTTTGATATTATCAACGGTTTACAAGTTATAGGCGAAAACAGGCTTTTTTGACTTTCCTAGCATATTTTATCGAACAATTCCATCAAAAATATTTATGGTTTCTTCCATAACATTTTTTGTCGATTATTCATTGGTGCCAAAATCGGATTTATTCATATTATTTGGAATTCACCGATACAATCATCATAAAATATGTATCACATACTGGGCTTGAAATGATCATTTGGAATTGGGTCAAAACACAATTATCCAATCGCGTTTCAGTGCGATTGTTTCGAGGTGTGCGAATTTGAAAACACTTGAACGTATTTTTCCTGGTACATACATACTCGGTTACTTGATTCATCTCCGTTATCTACGAATCTCTCTGTGAAGTGTTTCGTTTATTTGCAGGAGGTAAAAGTGCGCTGTACCACATTTGGGATCCAGTCTACTCGCAGCTATAAGTCAACAACGGTACCAGTGGCACAGAGGCTATACAATAATCGAAGAGTAGTTTTTATTTGGTTCGAGTTAATTATTATCAAAATATGAAGGCAGTTGAAAAGTTTTGTGCCAGGGAACCCGAATGGATTCTGGATAGGAAAGGATCGGGACCGCTCTTTTGGAGGAGAGATTCTAGTGAAACGAAATCAAGGTGAGTTATTAGTAATGCTTTTAGTTTTAGTGGAACGAGGTATGATTTTTTTGTTTAATCGTATAACCGGGTAAGAGTTCTCAATTTTACCTGAAGTGAAATTCTTCTTCGGTAATGGCCAAACGAAGCTGCCTGCATCAGTTTGAAACTCGACACATCCCAAGTAGCACACCCATATTGGGACAATATTGGTACAATATTGTGAAAATATTGCCAAAATATTCAAATAATAATATTGGCGGAAAGAAAATGTGAACATTCGGCGGTATTGGTCAAATATTTAAAAAATAATATTGGTGTAATATTTTCGAAGCAATATTGGCCTCAAAATGTTAAGCAATATTGGTACAATATCGCTGTAGCACACTTACATTGTAATGATAATGGTAAAATATTGGAAAAAATTTCAAACGTTATATTGGCTTGATAAAATTATAATTATTTCGGGATATTGGTACAATATTACTTGGACCCTATACAAATAATATTAGTGAAATATTGTGGAATCAATATTGGCCTCAAAATATTTAGGGATATATTCGACCAATATTCAAATTTCAATGATAGTGATAAATATATTTTGTAATATTGTATCAATATGGCCTTTCAAATATTGGTGTGGAGTTTTCGTAACAATCTCAATCAATATAGGGTCAATAATTTTTCGAATATGGATTAAATAATATTCCACCAATGTGCCATGAAACTTAGATATACAATATTGTTTTTTATCTCTAAAATCGATATGAGAGTAATATTAAAATCGCAATATTGGAGCTAGATGCTGGAAACAATATGTAGGCAATATAGCTCTATCGATATCGGTGAAAATTATTGAACCAATATTAACCCAATATTTTATAAATCAATATACATTCAGAACAGTTTGAGCCAATATTCAACCAATATTATCAATGAAATATTGTTTTTCCAATATGCATCCATATTGGTTCAATATTATTTTTACATTTACAATATATCCATACTGGCCCAATATGACCACAAGCATTTTGATTTTAGTTCGAAAATATGAATAGGAAATTAGAGTCTTTTCACAATATCTATCAGATGTAGTTCAATGTCCAGCGTGGCTTGTGCCGGGGAAGTAGTTGTTTTCTGTTAGATATTACAAATAAGTCACATTTTTCATTTTTCAATTATCATGGAGAATGTTCCCCTTTTCAACATGACCACAAGATTCAGCCAATATGAGGTGCTACCTGGGATGACTTCTTGACATCATGTTTTGTTAGAAAAAAAAATGTTTACTAACATATCAGGGGTGGAACCCAAAAATATTTTTATTAACAATTTCAACAAGGTGAAAGATAATTCAATTCTCCACAAGAAATATTCTTGGTAATTTCTCACAAAATACATTCGTTTTCTCAGAGAACCTGATTGAATTCCGATATAAAATTTCAGGCTCGCGCTAATCCGCTACTGCAATTTCTGGCAGGGCCGAAAATTATATTTGTCAAAAAACGAAGTTTTTTTTTTGGCATGTATAATTGGGACCTGTCACACTACTTTGAAATTGTTGCATATAGTTCAAAGAGGGTATGGGTTGCTGCTTTGGTATAATAATTCCATATTTACTAAATTATTCATGATTTTGGGATCATCCACAAACATCTCCGTGAAGTGCGTCAAAACACATTTTAGGTACTCAAATACTCGCATATAATATTTGCATGAGAAGGTAGGAGTCTTCAGAAACTATATGCACTTTTCCTTTTCCTTCTCCAGTCATTTTCAGCAGAGTTATGACCAATCAAATATTCATATTTGATGTCGGCGTTCAATCACGTTATCTGAGAAAAAGAAATTACTAGGAATAATTTTTGAGGAGAATTGAGGTGAAGGACAACCTTCTTGATTTGTTTTTCCGATAAATCATATACTTTCCAAGATTACAGCAAAAATCTATTAATTTATTTTCAAACGAAAAAAAAAAATGTTCCACCCTTGGAATTTCGGTAAATAATTTTTTTTCTACAAGTGTCAAAAAAAGTCCTCTTTTTTTGTGTGGTTTGTGTGCGTAGTAGTATTACAATATTTCACTATCAACATACGATTTCATTATTAAACGGAAAAGCGTAAAAAAGTGCACTTTTTTTAACGGCTGTTGCTAGGCAACCGACAGTTTCCTGCAACAACAGTGGCAGATCCGAATAATAACGAAATCCTGTCATAAAGCCAGTTCTCATTTTCTTTGGCAACTAATAACCTATAAATATTTGATATACAAATGTTTCACCAATAATATTTTTAGCATTCTTACTATTGAATAAGTATTATCAAAATTCCAAACTATCGCGGCGAAAATATTCAAAATAATAGCATATACCTCTAAGGAACTATTGGACCTAATCTACACTAGGTAATCCAAGGTAGCTATGGCTGTTTGGCCGTCAGAAACTAGTTGACAACAATAATTAATGAAATTTGTGAAATCGGGCATTTATCCAGACGAATTCTTGATAAGTAACTATAAATTTAATTTAAGTAGAAATGAAAAATGATGAAGATTGAACGGAGAAAATCGTGGATAATGCAAATATGAGATTTCTTTGACATAGTTCAAAGAAAGAAAAAGTTATTCGTTGCTTCACGAGGATTGTTTATTTATTTTGAATACAAATCTAAGAAAATGAAAAGTTACTTCGATGGACTAGTAATTCGAAAGTCAAGTCAACATTAATAATAATAATATTGACCTCGATGAATATGTTATTTTAATATTCGATTCAAATTTTTCATTTTGCGGAATAGTGTGAAGAGAAAGGGATTTCGACTCTGTCGAAATTATTCGTTTCATTCGTTTGAAACTCAACTCTCCGGCATACTTCGAACTTTGTTCGAATATGGAATCAATGAAAATATGCCAAATTCATTTCATATTTGCAAAAAAATATGAATTGGTTATTTTTTTTGACAGTCGTAGAAAAAATACTGTATGAAACTCGTGAGTAAAATATTTTTTTTTACTCGTAGGAATGCCGCACTCCGCCTACGGCGTCATGCGTCAACATTTCCTACTCGTAAAAAAAGTATCATTTTACCCACTTGGTACATACATTACTATTTTTCGTCCTTATCATGGTTCCAACTACTAGCATACCAAGTTTTGTGGTGCTACAATCGATCCTCGTCTCAAAACCCAATAATAATTTTATTTTGTGTCAATAACAATTTCTCGCAATTTGAATATACTAATTTTTATTCTCTTTACAGAGTCAAGTTTCGCTACGAAGTGGATATCAAAGAGTTCCAAAGACAAGCACACGAAATCGAAGAAAACAATTTCTGGTCGGAACAAGCGAACTTTCTGACATCGGGTTTGTGCGTTATTTTCTGCATATCATGCACAGTTTTTCTACCGTGGTACGTATTTCTATCCAGCAACTGACGAGCAAGTGATATCGATATTGAATCTACAAGTGTCCTGAGAATGATCTTTGAAACGTTTATGGGAATAGTCTCAGTTTAAGGCATAAGGAATATAGTATAATATAGCATCAGTTTGTTAGAAGTACATAGATAATATTTCCGCCAGGATACTAATTAGGGCAGGTAGTATATGTATTGTTAGTCATTCTGAATTAGCATAGATATTTTGAGATAGTTTTGTACACAGTTTTCTGCTGTAACTGTTTCATTCGTGATTAATATGCATCATTGCGATGTTTGTGATACATATTTTTAGATTGTAAGTTTTAAGAGGTTTATTTTGCCTCGATCTATCGAATGTTTTTCAAATGTGATTTATAATCGTTTATATTAAACCCATTAATTCCTTTATCTGATGGAATGTGATGAATATATATTAAGTAAGAGAATAACAAGGTCTGTTTTGAAAAATTGCGTAGTTTTAATAAATTGTTGATTCTATAAATTAAATCATTAGTTCTATTATTACTTTTTTAGATCAATAAATATGAAATTTTGTTGCAATTTCTTGGATTTTTCAAAAGCGTCTAAGGGCCACATAGTTTTTTTTTTTCAATTTTTCCGACTTCAAACACGGAATTTCCGTCTTCAAAGTCGGAATTTTGGAGTTAAACTCGATTTTTCAGTTCT
The DNA here is from genome assembly GCA_958298965.1 of Chrysolina haemoptera. Lineage (NCBI taxonomy): Eukaryota > Metazoa > Arthropoda > Insecta > Coleoptera > Chrysomelidae > Chrysolina > Chrysolina haemoptera. The sequence continues at coordinate 25,421,416 of OY282600.1, read as the reverse complement.
TTTGCTTCATACAAGTCAGACATGATTAATCTTCTTCAGTGTGACGAAAGCTATTTTTGTGTACTGAGTATCAATAATCTAATTGAACAATAGTCGTTGCCGACCGTTTTTACTCTAAAATACAAACCGACGTAGGCTTATCATGACAAATACCTGTCAAAAAATAACTACTCCCCTGGCTAATACAACGACGGGTATTGTATTATATCTAACATATATACTTATATGCAATGTCCCTCACTGCAGAGGAGAAAATGACAATTGCTCCCTGCAACAAACTAACACAATTTTGTTTTGATTCGTACAGGGATACCACTTGCAGATTAGTTTCTCTTATCAATGCTAGGGTATAGATTATATAGATTATATATTAGGGACTTTCGTGCTACAAGCCTCTACACCGCGACCTTTTCAGATCTATTGTGTTTCTCCTCGAGTTCTTTGTCTAGCCCTGTCTTCTTTACGAGACTCCACAGGCCAGTTTTTAGAACTCCCATGAATCTGGGAGCTCTTGGTTTTTCTTCTCCCACCGTTAGAAACCTTTGCCTTGACAAGCCCTCGCAGTGGCATAGTATGTGTACTGATGTTTCCTCTTCTTCCTGACAGAACCTGCATAGCATTTCTTCTGCCAGGCCTATTGTACTCATATGTTTGTTGAGCCTACAGTGCCCTGTGAGAAGTCCTACTACTATTCTAGTAGTGTTCCTCTTCTGGCTTAGTAGATAGTCTGTGAATGTTGGCTGCGGTTGTTTGATAAACTCTTTGGCCTGTCTCATCACTGGTGCATTGTTTCACCATTCTTGAGACTTCTGTTGAATCCATGATTTGGTGTTTGTTTTTAGTACAGCTTTTGCTATACCGCAATACGGTTCTGTGCCATTCAGGGCCTTACTTGCTCCTGCTCGGGCTAGTGTATCGGCCTCTTCATTGCCTCTATAACCTGTGTGTGCTGGTACCCAGGCTAGTGTCAGTCTGTTCTGACTGCCCAGCTCTTTTAGGGCTTCTATGCAGTCCCAAACAAGTTTTGAGGTAACTTGCATTGAGTTGACTGCTTTTATCGCAGCTTGGCTATCTGAGTATATGGCAATGTTTTTTCGTGAAAAATCGTGCCTCATTAGCTCTTGTGCACAATGGTGTATTGCAACGATTTCCGCTTGAAATATCGTCGCATGTTTGCCCAAGCTCAGTGAGATTTTCATCTTCGGTTTGGTTCCGTAAATGCCGGCTCCTGCACCTTCATCCGTTTGGAGCCGTCAGTGTTGACAGCGATTTCCGCATTGATGGGAGGCCCCCCCTTCCACGCATCCCTGTCCGTTATACCTGTCTTGAAAGTTTTGTCAAAGCTATATATCTGGGAAGAATGCCATCTGATGGCATTCTTGTAACCGGGTCGTTATCCAACTCTTCATATAGCTTGTTGTAGTCTCTCCCGTGCATATTGCTAATGGGTGCTTGTCCTCTAAGCAACCTGCTCGTGACAGATCTGGCTTCGGCTTGGATGTATATGTGTAGTGGATGTAGGTTGAGCAAGACCTCTAAGGCGGCTGTTGCGGTGGTTCTCATGGCCCCGGTGGCACTCAGACATGCTTGTCTTTGTAGTCCTCCAAGCCGTCGAACCACTCCTGCCTGCTTGGTCTTTGGCCACCATACCACCGACCCATACGTTATCATGGGTCTGATAACTCTGGCGTGAAGCCATGTAGTCATTTTTGGTTGTAGCCCCCAATTTTTTCCGCACATTCTCCTGCACAGATTGAAGGCTACAGTACTTTTTTCTATGGTTTTTTGTAGGTGTTGATTCCAGGTCAACTTATGGTCGAAGATGACTCCTAAGTATTTTGCCTCTTGGGCAAATGGAATTTCTATCCCGTTCAGTACCGGTGACCTAAGTCCTTCCAGTACTTTTTTTCGTGTGAATTTGACTATTGTGAATTTGACTATTGTGAGGGTTTACTGTCAGCTCCTCCTTTTTACACCACCTGTCGACTATATCTAGGGCTGACTGTGTAAGCTCCGATACTGTCCTTGCAAATTTGCCTTTTGCAATAATTGCAAGGTCATCGGCATATCCTAGGCAATGAAAGCCTCTGAAAACTAGCTTTTCAATTAATTCATCAATTAGGATGGCCCAAATAGGGGCGATAGCACCCTTCCCTGCGGACATCCCTTGTTTGCTCTAGCTGTCAGTGTTGTTCTGCCAATTTCTTTTTTCGCTAGGGCATTTGCTATGGATTCGGTGCTAGGGTAGGTCAACACAGACAGCTCTGAAGCCATCTGTTCCCTGTTCGAATCAACTCATCATTCCGACTATTTGGCTGCTCTGGTCTCGCGCGATGAAACTGGCAAACATCTGACAGAAAACAACTACTTCCCTATTTAATACCACGACGGACATTGAACTACATCTAACAGATATTTGTGCAATGCTTAATGTAATTAATCAGTAGATTATCCTTCATTTGGCTGGGGAAGACCACCTGCAGATGCGTTTCGAGGTTCTTACCTCTCATCAGTGACGTAGGTCGGACAACATTAGAGTCGTCCTGCCCCAGCCCAATGAATTATAATCCACTGTATCACCAATATTTTCTCATAAATGAAGCAGCGACTTACAGTAAAGTCAGTCGCAGTGCCACCCGCGGGGAAGATCCAAAAAGCACTCCCCGGTAGCAAAGAGTCCAGAAAGTGAAAAGAGTTCAAGAATTTTTGCCGGAGAGTATCAAATAAATGAAATAGTGAAATCGACAATGTCGAAGTTCCCTTCTTTCCAAATATTTCCACCATGTGGAAAATATGAGGCTAACATCTGACAAAAAACAACAACTTATCTGGCTAATACCACGACGGACGTTGAACTACATCTGACAGATATTTGGGCAACGTTTTTCCAAGAAGACCCAATTGCAAATGCTTATTCTAATCAAACAGTAGATTATCCTTCATTAGGCTGAAAAAGACCACCTGCAGACACGTTTCGATGTTCTTGCCTCTCGTCAGTGTCAGGGTAGGTCGGACAGCATTAGAGTCGTCCTGCCCCAGCCCAATGAATTAAAATCCTCTGTAAAACTAATATTTTCTCACAAATGAAGCAGTGATTCACAGTGAAGTCAGTCTACAGCGTCAGCAATGACTGCAGGAAGTGAGCGGAGTAAGTATCAAATAAATGAAATAAGTATTTGCCATAATATGCCTAGGTCGTAGGTGTCGGAATTTCCGAGTTTAAAGTCGGAATATCCGATGTGAAATTTTATAGGAAAGTTCATCTATCTTTAATAGAATGTTAATAGATATGAATTCAAATTAACAGTGGCTATGCAACATTCTTTACGATAATACGCTCACAGCGACACTCTGTATCGAGTAGATGAAGCTATTTTGTTGATGGAAATCTACTCTGAACTGCCCACAGTCTTCAGAATTTGCCAAAAGAGGGCAAGCAGGTGTCTTCCAAAAAATCTTTCATCCACTTTATGTATTATTAGAAACAAAATTGTTTAACAAAAAATCAGGGGTGGAAAAAAATATTTTTTTTTGTTGTTATTTCAGAAAATATAAGATTTATCAAAAAACGATTTCGATGGGTTGAGAGATAATTCAATTCTCCACAAGAATGATTTTCAGTAATATCTCATGAAATACGCTCGTTTTCTCAGAAAATGTGGTTTAACGCCGACTTCACATTTCATGCTCGCGCTAACCTGCCACTGCAAGTTCAAGCAGAGCTGAAAATTAGATTTGTCATAACTTGGGTAAAAATTATAGTAGAAGACTTCTACTTCCTCATGCAAATATAACATGTGAGTACCTGAGTACCTAAAATGTGTCTTGTCCCACTTCACATAACCTTTCTACGATATTTAGGGAGGATCCGAAAGTCATGGATATTTTAGTTGATATGAAATAATTATACTGAAGCAGGAGTCAGGACCCTCTTTGGACCATATGTAACGATTTAAGACTAGTGACTTATACATCCCAAAGAAAAAAGAGGGTTTTAGTCCTGCCTCAGTTTTCAACTCACCCATAATCCCGGCCATTTCTTCAGTAAATGTTGAAAATAATCGCTCATACACATCCTACATAAAAAATTAAGTATGTGATTTCAAGCTTGAGGTTTGCACTTCACAATAGGGTCATTAAATATATACAGGGTGTCCCAGAATAAAGAGGACAAACTCCGAGGGTAGAATCCTCACTTTATTTCAAGACTGAAAGTTCCAATAAACGTATACCCTAAAATGAGTATTAACCGAGGTACAGTGTGTTGAAAGTGACACAAAAAAATTTATTTTCCAGAATAACTCCATATAAATCTTTTATTTTATTTCAGATTGTTCCATGAAATGGCGTTTGCACAATGGACAATAAAATGAAGTTTTGAGACATTGCTTCAGACAGTGTGGGTGGAACAGGTGATTACAGGGTGTTATTCTCGCGCTTGACATACTACATAAGCAAACTGCGCAAATATCGGCCCATTCTTGTATATTCTCTCTTGTTGCCACTCGAAAGCTCCGGTAGGTTTGTCTTTCTGCTCTGAGAGCCTTCCAGTTGTTGTGGTAGACATCTTTAATGCGGAGATATACAATGAAGTATACACTGAGCAGGATGAAGTGCGAGTATTTGATGAACAGTAAATAAAGTACAAGAAACATTCCTGCAGCTATTGTTATGAAGTTGAGCACCATAGGAATGTACAGATGCTCTAGATTTTCCAAACATTCAATGTTCAGCAGTTCCAGTAACTCTGGAAATACCTGGAGAAATATCTTTTCGGAACATAAATAGTACATGAATGTCGCTATACTGTAGATAAGCTTGGGTTCATAGTCGATTCCTTGTTCTCTGAGGCACAGGACTATAACAACAGCCTTCGCCCACTCTATCACAATTTTACAGAACCATTTTAGGAAATTTCTAGTGCTGGGAAAATTTGGAATTGTCCTGAATCTGTTTGTCTGCCAAATATCTCGAACCCTCGATATGAAATATGCGAATACGGAATAAAAAAGAATACTTGTTAGGGCAATGACAACGCTTTGGTCTCCTCTGACGTCATCGAAATCTGTGTTTTTGTCCAATGCAGCGTCGAATAAAATGAAGAAACATATCTGAAAGAAATAAAAGAAAATGTTATATCGACTCAGCACTCAATAAGTGGCCACTAAGATGCCTAAAAACCCTGGTGTACCGACTTATACCTGCAAATCTATGGGATGAAACGAGAGACATTCGCCAACTTGATTACGAGAAAACAAATGAAACCGTGGGCTGGTTTTCGAATATCCCGCTACACTTGAGTGCACCGCCACCGTCGGTTCTCTTGTTAGGGTTAATTTTCATGAACAAAAGTTTGAAGTTTTGTCCACGATTCACGAATATGAAATTAATAAAACAATATAATTATTGGAATATACGGAATCACTGTCCCCAATCAGTTCTATTTGTTACATTATCGACATGATTTATTAATTTTTTTGCTAAAATATAATCAACTCACATTTCACTTAGAAGTATTGCAGTTCAGCTGCATCGCATGGAAATTCACCATTAGCACCTGTCAATCTTATGCGCAGCATATGCTCTCGCGCTGATATCTGTGCATTAGTGCCCGAGTTTTCACTATAAACTTTTTTAAAGAAATAAAGAATAATTTTGTGGCTTTGAGTTTAATTCTTGGTTTAATTGCATTTGGGATTTGATATTTGTGATGAGTTAAAGTGTTATATTATTCTTCCACTTTTAAAAAACCGTTCAATATATGACATTTAATAGTGAAAATATTTCCATTGTGCTATTTTGTTCTAAAAAGATTTCCCCATTTCAAAATAAAAGGAATGCATGGAAAATAACCAAAACGTTAACAAGCTTACTGAAGACAAAACATTGATAGATTTCAGTGGGAATGGAGAAAAATTTATATTTTTTACTTTATCGCGGACTTTCGCCACTTATGGAAGATTTCAAGAAACGGTAAGATATAAAAACCCATCCAGAGTTGATTGAATTGATTATAAAACATTTTTGCCATAAAATATTGTCAACATGCATGGCGTTTTGAAATAAAATGTCTGTTTCAAAGTATGTTCAGATTTTAAGTGGTGAGTACTCAATTTCTGTACTGAATATAAATGAGTTACCTACTTTGTTCATCTTTCTGGATTGTCGGCACGAAAACGGAACATGATCAAATTATTAAAATATAAGGAAAATGAAGAAACATATCGATAATATAAGAAATTTTTTTGCCTCAAGCCGAAATCCAATGAACTTAGTTACATTGAGGTCATGTGATTGAATACAACCAATAAGAACAACATTATACTGATAACAGACCCAACAGTCTGTTTTCACTCTCAGGCACGTTGCTATGGATATACATATTTTGATTTATTTAGATTTTGAAGTTTCAAATATTCAATAACGTCAAAATGTCAGTGATGTCATGATTTGGTTGTAATACTGACGAGAAGATTGATGAAATCTCTTATCAAATATATCAAAATAAACTGTTTACAATAACAAATTTGTATGGAGATCATTTATAGACTATTGCAATGTTACATAGTATCGGTTAGCAAAAAATTTTCTATTCGAATAACCCTCGAACATTGATAAATATAACAACTTCCTCAAGCTTGTTGCTTATAGAAAACAGACCTCCTCCTTCGGCGTCGGTCTGTTTCCAAGCAACAAGCTTTCGGAATCTGCTATAATTATCAATGTCCTTGGGTTATTACTACTGAAAATTGCACATTTTTTATTACACCACAACTATTGACTTTCAAATGGTTTTTAGATTTTTTTTGGAAAAAATTACACAAATTTAGTAGTGTTATTTTTTCAATAAAACTTTGGATCTTCCACTTCGAGTATGGACTATTACTTTCGAATGGTATTAAAAAAGTTTAATAAAATTCCTTAAAGTTCAATTAGCAATCACAATCACCATTTTCTTGGAATGTTGACAGTGTTGACACGAGGAAGATGACGCCATCTCTGGAGTGGATTATAAAAGTACACCACTAATTCATTTGTTTTGTCTTCAAAAAATTCTAAACAAAATCTAATAAGTCGGTACACCAGAGTTTTTAGACATCTTAGTGGCCACACACGAGGTTGAACTGCCGGTTTGGAATGGCACGGATCGAACCTGATGGTGATAGTTTTTTCTGCAAAAATGTACTGAAAACAAGTAAATTAGGGCATGTGTGGTGTTTTGGTGGAAAAAAGGGCATATTTTGTGAATTTTTAATAGCAGAAATTTGATCTGTCAAATGGTGAAAATCAACAACAAAATAGACCTGTACCTTCGAAAATAGTCGTGACCGCCAAAAATTTCATTTGGATTTTTTGTAGAGGAGACCGAAATACGTAAGTTGCAAAAAATTATTTTTGAAAATTCGATGGCTCTCTCTAACCGAATATTTACCAACAATTTTCTCAGCGGTTTCCCCCTCGCTATCAAGTATATCAGAATTACAAATCTATTATGATGATGAGGCAATCTAAACACATCGTGTTTCACCAATTATAATCAAGTTTGATGATGATCGCACATAAACTTAAAATTGGTGCGTCAAATTAAAGTGTCTTATAGTTTGTTGTTCACAAGTGGTTAATGAATATATGAGTCCACTAACCTGACAGACAAATGCGTAGATACTTTGGATTCTGATGAAAAACTGTTCCACATAGTGTACTTCCTCCATCAAGACTCTTCCCAAATCCATGTAAAATTCCGAGACAGATGGAAACCATCCTAAAAATCGGTAAAATTGCAGCTCTATTATTTCTCATTGATGCAAATCGTTACCTCTTCTTACTTTCATCATTATTCAAGTAATCATCCGAGTCAGAATCGATGGGGGTTGTGGTCATAATAAACTGGAATAATTTTGATTTTTTTCCAAAAGTTATGAGAGAGATGTCAGTTACTTTGACTCATGACGTTGGAGAATGACATAAATGAATTCGTAGAAGTTGCCCAGGAAATATATATAGACCAAGCTATAGAAGTTTTTTCACACACAAAATAAAAGACACAAGTGGCCTTTGCTAATTTTTATAAGATAAAGAAAACAGCGGTTTTCGCCCCAGCAAAATCGCTTCGTGGAATTTTTTAAATAAGAAATAGTGAAAATAATTACAACTTTTTTGTTTTGTTCTTCAAATATTCCCAAAACTATTGAAGAAATCGTTTTGAAGTCAATAGAACTTTTGTAGAGAATTATTAAACCTACAAATTGTTTTTTTTGTACGACCGGATCGGAGCATTTTCCTCTAACAAAAGACCGGATCGGAGCATTTTCCTCTAACAAAATCCGGGAAAACTTCAAAAAGAGACCATTTTTTCAAAAATTCACAATTTTTATAAATCTAAAACTAGACAAACAATATTTCGGAAACTGATAGATAATGACATGTGATTCAACTCTGCTCAAGATGTTTTCTGTCCGATGTGTAGTTTTTGCAAAATCGCGTTATAAACAATTTGAGGATTTATCTTGCAAAATGCGCAGATTTAAAGGAAATCTTCATATTCAAATTATGTGAAAGGCATCTGGAAGTAAAGATTAAACACTACAATTTGTATATTTTGGATTTTCATCTTGCAAGATGTGCCCTTAAATTTTTTTTAACGCGATTGTACAAAAACTACACATCGGACAGAAAACATCTTGCGCACAGTTGAAGCACATGTTATTTTCTATCGGTTTCCACAATATTGTTTGTTCATCTTCAGATTTGTACAAATTATGAATTTTTTTAAAATGCTCTCTTTTTCGAGGTTTTCCCGATTTTTCTCAGTGGAAAATGCACCGATCCTGTTGCTTAAAAAAAAGTTTTGTATGTTTTATAATTTTCTACAAAAGCTCCATCGACTGTAAAACGATTCCTTCAATACTTTTTGGGATATTTGCAAGAAACCAAAAAAGTTGTAATTTTTTTCGCTATTTCTTGATTAAAACTTGGTATGCTAGTAGTTGGAACAATGATAAACACGAAAATAAATTGTTTACCAAAATTCAAGGGGTGGAACATATTTTTTTTTTTCTTTTAAAAATAAATAAATAGATTTTTGCTGTAATCTTAGAAAGTATATAATTTATCGAAAAAACAACTCAACAAGGTGGAAAACAATTCAATTTTCCACAAAAATTATTCGTAGTAATTTCTTATGAAATGCGCTCGTTTTCTCAGAAAACGTATTTGAACGCCGACATCAAATTTCAGGTTCACGCTCACCTGCCGTTGAAAGTTCTGGAGGAGCCGAATATATATTTTTTATTTTAGTTCGAAAATATGAATAGGACATTCATAAAATCTATTGTAGAATCATCTGCGACTGAAAGACAAACTTTAATTTTTTATTTAAACATAATCGCATCAACGTAATGGTTATTAGCGAGTCGTACATAATGTTCATAATTTTGTTATAATATATCGGCCTGATGGCCTCTTTGGACAATTTCACGTCGAGTGCAATAAAGTCTTTTTGCAACAGTTTCATACAATGTTTTTTCTACGTTCGTGCAAAAACCAGAAAATGTTTCATTTAGGTGGCACTAAACTGTAAGGAAGACATTGTTTGTTTAAATCTATCTGCTAAAAGTAATTCAAAAACATTGTGTGTACTTCAGATGATATTCGAAAGAAATATTTTTATTTTTAACAAATTGTATTTTCTAGTAATTTCATAGTCCATTATATAATGAATATGATGAAACATGCAACTATTTAAAACGTAATACAATCTCACAGAAAATGGGCTAAATTTGGCGTCGATTTGAAAGTTTATGTCTGTCATGATGACAGAACGCTATAGTAGAATGACAGATGAGAGCAATAAAGAGACAGTTTTTCCACAAAATATAGTACAATAAAGTTTTTTGCATGAACGTAGAAAAATAATATCAAGAAACGACTTTGAAAAACGTTTAGTAGGGCAAGTTTTGATTTTTATTGGTGATAATTGAAGATTTGTAGTATTGCATACTATAGAACAACATGAAATCAATTGAATGAAACATTATGTGGTAATCGTAAAATATGACAAGATTATTTAATGTTAGGTGTCTGAACTATTATTGACAGGACTATTTATGACAAAAATACGAGAAAAAAAAAACGTTCCATCACATGAAATACAGTTCGTAGTTATATTCTGTCACTTTTGGGACTCGCAACTGTCATTCATTAATTTGTAATAAACAATTAAATCTAAAAACGTTTTTTTTTTCAATTTTTTGCATATAAAATAAAAACTTATGCAGTAAATTTTATTGCCTCAACAGAATTGATATAGGAACAAAATGAGTACGAGCAGATAGGATCATTAGTAACGGAGATATGAATAATATGCGGGTATTTGAGTACCTATAATGTATTTTTTCTACAAACGCTTAACAAAGTGGCCTTTGACGCTTTCAGATTTCAACGCAAAGTTGACGTTTTCCGTGAAATGTCATTTTGTGACAGCATTTGCGCTCTAAAGCGGAAATATTTCGAAAACGCTCGCTTCTCCAACGTATTTCTGCATGATGATTGATGATAGTGACAGTGAATTATCAAACACTCCTCCTGAAGTAGCAGAAAGTGCAAAAATTGTTACTTTGAATCTTCTACCAGAGAAATCAAGGAAGAAATATGAATTACAATACGGTAAATTCATGACGTGGTGCCAATCGAAGAAGGTGAATAAGTATTCAGAAAACGTATTACTCGCTTATTTTGGAGAAAAATCATTGACTTGTAAGTCATCAACTCTTTGGTCTACTTATTCGATGATAAGGACATGCTTGAATGTTAAAAATAACATCGAAATCAATAAGTATCCTAAACTTATCGCATTTCTGAAGAAACAGTCTGTTGGATATAAAGCGAAAAAATCCAAAACATTCACCACTGAAGATATTCACAAATTTTTATAAGAAGCGCCCGATGGAGAATATCTACTAAAAAAGGTAAATTTTAATATTTCATGCTCTTAGTAGTTTGAGAAGCGATTAGTATTTTTTTGAATTTAGTGCAATTTGGTTAGCATATACATTTGGAATAGCTATCAATTGCAATTTTTTATAGGTTATTCTAATTATGGTATTGCTGGTGCCTGCAGGCGCGATGAGTTGGTCAAAATGGAGATTGATGACATAGAAGATAAGGATTCTATTTTAATAGTCCGAATTCCGGATTCAAAAACGAGAATAAGTCGTGTTTTTACGATTGTTGGTCATAATGAAGAGAATTCAGTCGATTATCTTTCAATTTGTAAAAAATATATTGCACTCAGAAAACATTGTCTGAATAACAATACTGTCCAACGTCTATTTTTACGTTATGAAAAAGGTAGATGTATAAAACAAGTTGTGGGTATGAATACAATCGGCAAGATTCCCGGTGGGATTGCTAAGTATTTGAAATTGCCCGAGCATAATTTATATACTGGACACTGTCTCCGACGAACCTCTGCAACTTTATTGGTGAATGGTGGAGGTGACCTAATACAACTAAGATTGAAACTACCAAGAGAATATTCTCAAGACCATCTACATCTCGTTCTGTAGATTTCCAATATTCGGGGGAATTAATGTTAGATGGATCTGCTGATCGTCCATCAGGTTCAGGAATAATAATCAAAGAGTGTCACAATTGTACATTCAATTTTAGTATAGTCAATGATAAATTAAATTAATTTTAATCAGGAATATATAAACTGTGTTCGATAATCCAGTTAAAATGAAAGTTTGTTGTAATGTGATGTACTTTTGTTGAATAAAGCATCTGGTGTATCTTTTTCTGAAAACTGCGTTTGTAGAAAAAATCATGTGTGTATTTCGAGCACAGTGTCATTGTCGCTCTCCAAAGATTACCGCGCTCCGCTCTCTTTGTCAAGCGACAATATATCACTTTGCGCTCTTAATACACAAATAGCTATTGTCGCACTTCACGAAGATGTTTGCGGGTGATTTGAAAATCATGAATAATTTAGTAAATATGGAATTATTATACAAAAGCAGCATCCCATAGACTCTTTGGACTATATGCAACAATTTTAGAGTAGTGTGACAGGTCCCACTTATACATGTCATAAAAAAGCTTTGTTTTACTCCTGCCTTATTTTCAACTAAACCATAAAAACGGCATTCTCTTCAGTAAATGTTGAAAATAATCGCTTATTCATATCCTGCATACGCGTTTAATAACACTATTGTGAAGCGCATAGCGCAAACTTCGAACTTAAAATCACATACTTCATTTTTTATGTATGATGTGTATGAGCAATTATTTTCAACATTTACTGAAGAAATTGCCGGGATTATAGGTGAGTTTAAAACTAAGGCAGTTTTTTCATTGGCATGTATAAGTGAGACTTGTCTCACTAGTCTAAAATCGTTGCATATGGTCCAAAGTGGGTACTGATTCCTGTTTCAGTATAATTATTTCATAACAACTAAAATATCCATGACTTTCGGATCCTCCGTAAATATCGTAGAAGGGTTATGTGAAGTGAGATAAAACATATTTTGGATACTCAGATACTCACATGTTATATTTGCATGAGGAAGTAGAAGTCTTCAGGAACGATATACACTTTGATATACACTTTGATTGATTTCAATTTCAATGTACTCAAAACTCAATCATCTTCAACACACCGCAATATAGGATCGCGATTACATACCACCCTGTGGTCACAAGTCACAATTCACAATGGCTAAAAAAATACGAGTTTCTGATTTAAATTTGAACCACGACAGCAGACAGCATTTCCGCTAAAATGTGTTGCCAACATAAAATTCTCACTTTTAAAATCCCAACATAAAATTCTCACTTATAAAATCCCACCATCGTGTCAGTCTCATTCAAATTTGAATGAAGTACTCGAGATGTCGAAAGTTGAAATGAGTTTATCAGACATTTTTATTCACGACGACATTACCATGTCTTACATATTTGTTTTTTAATGGAAAATAATGTAAAGAAACTCTATCTTTAGTACTATATTGATAGTACATTTAACGTGCATTTAGCATTGCAGCACTGAGCAAATACTCTTAGTAATGAAACTTTTGACTTCTGCTGTCATTTCAACTTATTCTAAAACTATCAACACTAAAGAATATCACTAAACTGAATGTATTGTCCAAAAATCAATTATTAATGAGAAAACAGTTGAAATAGTTACATGACCGCTTATGGCAAGAAACACGGGGCCTGATTCTCAAATGTCTACTACCCTATGTCACATGCGACAAAATATCTCCATCTCTTTTTAATGCTTGGTCAGAAAAGTGATAGAAATATTTTGTCGCATGCGACATAGGGTAATCGACATTCGAGAATGGGGTCCCTGGTGTGGGATTCGGTGCACCATAGAATTCTATTGTTTCGGAAAATAAGTTTGCCTTGTCTATACCTACACAAATAGCTGTTTTGAAGTGAACATGAACTATCCTTTTCTATACAATTGGTGGGCGATGGGGGTGACGGGTGGTGAAATGTTATGGACAGTTTATTTACATTTGGACTATGAAAGACCAAATTACAAACGAAGAATGGCAACTTGATCCGAATGAAATGAGCGGACATACACGAAACTACCCGATTGAATATGTACTTAACATGTATAAGGCCCTCGATTGTATACAAAGTTATGTTGACTTCAAGACAAGGATGGAGAAGGCATCTCTATGGTCTTTTATTACTCTGAGCTTCAAACTATTGTCAGTAGGGGTCTATATACCCCTACTTTTTGCTATTGTCAATACCACAGACCACATACACTGGTCTGTGGTCAATACCAAAGATTAAGATTAATTACTCTACTCTTTGTCAATACTCAATAATGGTCCTTCAAATCCTTCAATAATATTATTATTGATGAATGATAGTGTTGAATCAACTATAATTTTTAGCCGGAAATGGCAGTGGCGAGTTATCACGAGCCTGAAATTTGATATCGGAATTCAATCAGGTTTTCTGAGAAAACGAACGCATTTTGTGAGAAATTACTAAGTATATTTCTTTTGGAGAATTGAATATCTTTCAGCTTGTTGAAATTGTTTCTTAGTAAATCTTATACTTTCCGAAACAACAAAACAAAAATAGAATTTTTTTAAATACTTTTTTTTTAGGTTCCACCCCTGATTTTTTGGTAAACTTTTTTTTTTCTAACAATAGATGTCAAGAAGTCATGTGTCGAGTTTCAAAGTGCTACGATTCAATCTTCACGTGTGGCTTACATTATTTGTCTGTCGTTACTGTACTATTTATTGTCATCCGTATTGTCTTAACAACTGTTAAGTAACTGAAAATGTATATATGGACATGAGTTTCGAACACAAATTAATAATACTCCTTACTCAATAGTAATTATTAACATACCGACTCATCCATCATCTTCAACGTCAGAACCTTTGATCCGAAGTCCCGCTCCCTAATTTTTCTATTTGTTTACTCAATTCTCCAAATTGATTGAATTGGGTTAACCTTAAAGTTAAATGAACGATTTTCGTAGAATGAAATGGGTCAATGTATTTCGGTACAAGAGAACGTTCCCACATCTTATCAAAAATAATAATGCTATGCACTACGATCTAAAAATAGGAACATTGAAGAAAACCAAGTATCACATCGGCCAGGGATTGCGATAGTGAACATATATTTCATCATACCTGCATCATAATCTCTGTCAAATTAACTTAGGAGCGGCGAAATATCAACATTAAATCATGTCGTGTTTCAGAATTCAATAAGTAACAACGACATGTTTTCATGTTGAAAAGGGGAATATTCTCCAAGAAAATTGAAAAATGGGATTTATTTTTAAATTCTAACAGAAAACAACTACTTTCCCGGCTAAAGCCACATTTGACATTGATCTACATCTGATAGATATTGTGATAGTTGATTTTTCAATTTTTTTTTTTTTAGTTTTCATTGAAAACTCATTAAAGAAATTAGATAGGGAGAATGTTATTAAAAAATATCACTCACAGAAATCGTTCATTTCATAGAAGCAAAGTTCGCTTCTCTCGCATTTAATCCCCAATACATTTTTGTCGACGAAAATCTATTTCGCTTTGCCAAGCTCATCAGGGAGATTGGAAGAATCGGAAAGCAGGCTCTTCAGAAGCAATTATACACATCAAAGAGGGAAATGATGGAAATATTTCTTTTGCGGTAACACTTTGAAGTTCTCAATCTTAAGACAACCCACAACCACTGTGATTTCATCATAGAAAGTTTCATTGAAACAACTAAGTATATTTCTATGAGATACTGGACAATCTAGCCATACATTGGAGGATTTTAGCCCCTTATGCAGTATTTCAATCAGGACTTCAAAACACACTGATGCAGTTGAGGGATGAATCTGGAAACGAGATGCTGAATCTTTGATATGAAGATCTAATCTTAACTTGGTTAGTGTGAGGAGCAGCTGATTTAGTACAGTAACCACAGACAAATGTAATGAACTGCGACAATTCATTTTTAGCATAGTTTTGACCAATCAAATATTCGGCTCCGCCAGAACTTTCAGCAGCGGGGAAGCGTAAACCTGAAATGTGCCCAAGTAGCATTTTGGTGACGACAACCACATAATACACCAAAATTAACGTTGTACTTGGTGTAGAAATTGGTCATTTATGCAACGGCGCTCTCTAAACCACCGGTCAACGTTGTCTTAACGTTGAGCATGACATCAGTCAAGCTACGACGTTGTCATAACGTTTACTCAACCGACTACAAGTAGTAAATATTCTGGGAATGGTAATAATGTTCTAAAAACGTTTAAGTGACAACGTTAGTCATTTTAAACGTTTTACCGACAGTAAAGCGACCTTTTGAGATTCAACTAAGTAGTGGGTAATTTTTCAGTTAAGTTGAAAACGTTTTCACAACTAACCTTCCTTCAAATATTTACTGTAGAGGACGTGTAGGCCAAATTTACCCAATTTATTATATATTTTTTAATTCAGTGACAAGAACCATTGTTTGCTAAATTGTTTGAAAGAAAATGTATTTATAGTAAAGACAAAGGACTAGAATGATCCTAACCTAACTTTCGAATCGGAAATGAAAAGTGCTTACAAATTCACAGATAAAAAAAAAGTCGTGAAGAAACTTCACGGGCAAAAGCTAACATGAAGACAGTTTGGAAATCTCAAGTTTAATTTCTTAAGGAACAAGTGCCAACCTGAATAGAGAGGTATTGAGGAAAGCTACTACTTTTTCAGAGGAACAACTGTATTATAGCCAGGATAAACAACTTGGCTGTGAACATGTACAACAGTTCAATAATTTGGAAGAACTGAGAGAAAAACGCGAAAGAGACGGGTTACAAAATGTGGAGCGGAATGTATTCGTTAGTTGAAATTGGTTCAGTTTTTGGTCCGATAAGCAACTCTAGTCGCGCTTCGGGTATAAAGTTGGTTATATGGCAGACTAACGTTAAAAATTAGTATATTTTTAGTTACCTGACAACCAAGGTCGCGTTGACGACTTGTATACTCCTACGCCATATTGGAAGTGTAATTCTATTTGGAAACAAGGTCGGCCATCAAAAATTGGGATGTAAAACAAACATTTAAAAAGGCTTTTAAAGGCTCATTTTAGTTTTCTAGAAATAATTCATAGGTATTCCGTATTTAGTTCACGCTTGAATCGATATCAACATTGAAAATTGTTCATGAAAATATATATTTCTTATTCTTGACATTTGAAAACTTCGCAACATATTGAAAGCCCAAGTGTTTTTTAGCATGAAACAATGGTATATTTGACAGTAATGCGTTGGCAATTTCTGTTTCGTCATCGTTATTTTTCGGTAATATTGAGCAAGAAGTATTTCGATATTAACTTGCGGTAGTAGTTGCCAGAAAGTTTTTTCTTAGTGTCCATTTTGGCCATCAGTAATTATTTGGTTGATAAATCAACTATTTTCTGAACACCATAGAAAATAAACTGTCATTGCTGCTTGAGCACCAAATTGGTGTAAAACAGGGTTGTGACAACGTTGTGTTGACGTCGGCAACGCAACTTATGTTTGGTTGCACAACTTTTCCGAACACGTTGCCGCAATGTTGAATTGCTACTTGGGCGATGTCGGCGTTTAATCACGTTTTCTAAGAAAACGAGCGCATTTCATAAGAAATTACTAAGAATAATTTTTGTGTAGAATTGAATTGTCTTTCTCCTCATTGAGTTTTTTTTCCGATAAATCATATACTTTCAAAGATTACAGCAAAAATGTATTTATTTATTTTTATACGAAAAAAGAAATTTCGGTGAACAATTTTTTTTGTGTTCATCATGGTTCCAACTACTAGCATAGCAAGTTTGGTGGTGGTACATTCCATCCTCGCCTCAAAACCCAATCGTACTGAATTAATTGAAGAAGCTGATAATAGCAGTAATACTTGTGCAAGGAATGTGCAAAAATATTCCAAAATAATGAATGTGAATTCGAATTGTCACTTCATATTATTTGGTATTTTGTTCATCACTTCAAATGGTGCGTTTCCCACTCCCCCTTTCAGTTCAATAATTTTCTTTGTCGCAAAACTGATATGTTGAAATTTCAATACGAGTTCTTCCACTTTGTCGTCAATTCGAGTTGAATCACCTATCTTTTGCACATCATTGTCCTTCTCTTCAATATTAGGATCGATTTTATAATATTAATAATTATAATAATACTCCTTCGTAAATACTTAGGTTAGGTTAGGTTTAAATGTGAGTGAGCCCATGGTTATATTTCTCCCAGTATATCCAATCTCTTAACGAAATTGAGTAACATATTGGGAGAACAGTTTACCAGATCTTCTGGCCTTACTTTTGTATTGCCAAATATTGAAAATCTGGTTCTGGCCGCTGCAGGGCATGTACACAGGATGTTTTTAGCCGTTTCATCATCCTCCATGCATAGACGGCACTCTGCATCCTGTGCAAGTCCGATTTTATGCATGTGGTGTTTGAGTTTGCAGTGGCCAGTGAGCAAACCTACTATAACTCTGAGATGTGCTCTACTGAGTTCTAGAAGTTTGTCAGAGTCCTGTTTTTTCCTTGTACAGGCAATAAATGCTTTGGAATGGTAGACTGAGCCAATACTCAAGTCTTTTATTGTCTGCCCAGGCGGTTGTAGCATTCTTGGCAGTGCTATATGCTAAACCGATGACCGGTTCTGGCCCAGTGAACGTTGTTTCGGCCCCCCCTTTTGCTAGTAAATACTTACTCATAGAGTGTACCCAAACCCAAGTAGCAATAAAACATCGCGGCAACGTGTTCAAAAAAGTTGTGCAACCAAACATAAGTTGCGTTGCCGACGTCAACACTACCTTGTCACAACCCTATTTTACACCAATTAGGTCAATCATTTTTGGGTTTTCACAACGTGTCTGCTGCAACTGTAGGTAGCTGTTGGTCTTTTCCTGAACGTTGCTGAATTTACTTAAGAACAACTGCACACCAGCGCCCTCTCAAGCGGCAATGACAGTTTATTTTCTATGCTGTTCAGAAAATAGTTGATTTATCAACCAAATAATTACTGATGGCAAAAATGAACACTAAGAAAAAAGTTTCTGGCAACTACTACCGCAAGTTGATATCGAAATATTTCATGCTCAATATTACCAAAAAATAACAATTACGAAACAGAAATTGCCAACGCATTACATTTCACTGTCAAACATACCATTGTTTCATGTTAAAAAACACGCGGGATTTCAATCTGTTGCGAAGATTTCAAAAGTCAAGCATACAAAAAATATATTTTTATAAACAATTTTTAATGTGTTGATATCGACCCAAGCGTGAACTAAACGGAATACCTATGAATTATTTCGAGAAAACTAAAATGAGGCTTTGAAATATTTTGTAAATGTTTGTTTTACGTCCCAAGTTATAATGGCCGACCACGTTTCCAAAAAGAATTACACTTCCAATATGGCGTAGGAGTATACAAGTCGTAAAGGGAACCTTGGTTGTCAGATAACTAAAAATATACTAATTTTCAACGTTGGTCTGCTAGACAACTAACTTTATACCCGAAGCGCGACTGGAGTTGCTTATCGGACCAAAAATTAAACCAATTCCAACTAAGTAATACATCCCACTCCACATTTTGTAACCCGCCTCTCCCGCGTTTTCCCCTCAATTCTTCCATATTATTAAGCGGTTGCACATGGTTATAACCAAGTTGTTTCTCCTGGCTATAAACAGTTGTTCTTCTAAAAAAGTTGTTGCCTTCCTTAATATCTCTCTATTCAGGTTGGCACTTGTTCCTAAAGAAATTAAACTTAAGATTTCCAAGCTGTCCGTCTTCATGTTAGCTTGTGCCCGTAAAGTTTCTTCACGACTTCTTTTTTTTTGTCTGTATGAGAAGGCAGTGTATTTGGAAGCTTTTTTCATTTCTGATTCCAAAGTTAGGTTAGGATCATTCTAGTCCTTTTTCCTTTACTATAAATAAATTTTCTGTCAAGCAATTTAGCAAACAGTATGGTCTTGTCACTGAAATAAAAAAAATATATAATAAATTACCCACTGCTTAGTTGAATCTCACAAGGTCGCTTTACCGCCGGGAAAACGTTTAAAATAACTAAAGTTAAACGTTTTTAGAACGTTATTCCCATTTCCAGAATATATACTACTTGTAGTCGGTTGAGTAAACGTTATGACAACGTCGTAGCTTGACTGATGTCATGTTCAACGTTGAAACAACGTTAACCGGTGGTTTAGAGAGCGTCGTTTCATAAATGACGAATTTCTACACCAAGTATAAGGTTAATTTTGGTGTATTATGTGGTTGTCGTCGCCAAAATGCTACTTGGGAAGGCATAGACTGTGTGGTAGGAGACGCGGCTACTATTATCTTTTGCCGTGACGCTTCAGGGCGTCTTAATGATTTTTAGTGGCGCAGTTAACCCTGCAAAACCTACCGCACCAAACCGGATGGTCGATGGGATTGGCGTCCAGGCAACCCACAACACACTTTTCAACAAGGCATAGGTGGTCTATCGATTTCAATTCACAAACGATAAACAACATATACGAAAGCGCCTAAGCCACATAGTTTTTTTTAAACTCGGAAATTCCGACTTGACTTGAAAGTCGGAATTTTGGAGTTTCAACTCGAAACGTGAGAATAAAAATCCGATATTTCCATTGGTGGAATTTGACAAGTGACAATTTTTAACCAATCATAGAATGGAAATGGATTCGGCATTTTACTCGTCGGGCGTCGGAACTCCTCGTGAGTCGTCCCACTTCGGATTCACTCTCCATTCTCTCCATATTGTTGTGTTGTGATTTTGCGTCCATAGAATGCTGCGTCATTCTGACATTTTGTTGAGTGTTGAGTGTAGTGAATGTGTTATTATAGTTGTTATTGTGTTATATTTCAATATCAATTACTCGAATATGTCAATGAATGGGTAAGAAGATAAATATTGATAACGAGGCTATTATTGTAGATCATAATTTTTCAGGTTACTGGAATGGCCAAAATGGGTAGAGGAGATGGAGCAATTAAGTAATTACCATTTCGTTAAACATGTACTGCATATAGCCTGATCACAAATGATTTGGGGTTGAAATACTTATTCAACTGCAAAACTGCTATCAACAATAATAGATGATATAGTTTTTTTGTTGAGAGATAAATAAATAGATTTTTTTTCATGATCGTACGATGTTTAGTAAAAACAAAAAGTTATAGAAAAAAAGTTATAAAATATAATTTGATAAAATTCCTACAATTTTGTTTTTCAATTTAATTTCAAACCTACAAGGTAGGTACTGAATACTAAATAAAGTCTTTTTGATGTTCGCAGAAAATGGTCCATTCAGGCCCGTAGACATAAACTGGACATTCGAAAGATGTCTTTAAGACGTCCCGATTATGTCCACATGGACGTTTCGAAGACGTCTTCAAGACGTCCCGTTTTGTAACAATGTACGTCTTAACGATGTCTTTTGGACGTCTTCAAGATAACACTGGACGTCTTGAAGACATCCCGAATATCTTAGGGTGGACGTCTTGAAGACGTCTTTAAGATGCCTTCATGCTATGTGGGGATATTTCAGTTATTTTGCTTCATAGAAGTCACACATTGTTAATTTTCTTCATTGTAAGGGAAGCTATTTTTGTTTACTGAGTATTAACAATCTAATTGAACGATAGTCGTTTCCGACTGTTAGTTTCCCCTTTTCACTCCCGTATACACCTAGGATGTAGGCTTATTATGGCAAATACTTGTCTGAAAACGACTACTCCCCTGGCTGATACCCTGGCTAACAGATATAATGCACAATTACAATATTTTCACAATTACAATATACAGGGTTATTCACGTTATTCGACACGAAGCCTTATGGCTAAAGCATTTGATTTTTTGAAAGTTTTTTCTTTACGATGGATAGGGACCTATTGGGCCTACATTTTAAAAATATTTTCATGTTGTACAGGGTGTGTCAAAAACACGAAACATATCAATGTTGTTATTTTTTAAATGGAATACCCTGTATATTATTTCATTTTCGGATTTTGCGATCAAAATAAAGGTGAGTTCCATAAAGGTTTAATTCACCTAAACCTTATGGTTTTTGAAATATCTCTTATTTTGTGAAAATGCAGCATCAGCTTTAATGCTTAAATTCTCAACCAGTGTTGTCTTGTTTTCAACCAAATTAATGCTAGAGGCTACTAACTGAATAAATTTCATATAGCAGTTGTGAAATATTTACTAACTTATACAAGGTGTGTAAAAATTAAGGCAAAATAATCACAATTTTTGAACGGTAATAACTTGTTTAATTTAAATGGAACGCCCTGTATTTTATGTCAAGAGCAGATGTCAAATTTAATTGTCTATCAAATACCAGTATACATTCCTATAGCTAACTCTTCACGTTTTCAAGTAAAACGCACATTTTCATTTTGCAAACTGACTATCTGTGTTGATTATGGTTAATTCTGAATTGATGTGGATTGGAATCAGCATAATAGTGGAAGTTATGTCTATTAACAGTCCCGTTGTTATGAAAGGAGCTCTCATCACTAAATAGAAAAGAATTGAAAAAGTTTTCATCATCTGCAACTTTATCTAATGCCCACATACAAAATTAAACTCGTTTCCCATAATCGTTTTCGGAAAGCTCTTGGTGAAGTTGGATTTTATAAGAATGGTAACTATATTTTTTCAGAATTCTTGATACGCTTGCTTGACTAATGCCGATATTTTCCGCCATTGACTTGTATGGGGATTTTCAATTAGAGAGGCAATCACCGCAAATTCATTTTCTTCGTTTTCTGTCACAGGCTTCTTTTTAATGGGTTTTTCATACTGAACACTCCCAGTTCGTCTAAATAAATTTTTTATAACAAAATGATGATAACAAGATCACAAACTACCGCTATTAATAATTTGGAATTAAACACTTATAAATAACTGACGACCAAAAGTAAACAATAATACAACTTGTCAAAACGCCATAGGCGACTTGATGAATAATAAATTTCTCAAAATCAGTTTGCAAAATGGAAATGTGCGTTTTACTTGAAAACGTGAAGAGTAAGCTATAGGAATGTATACTAGTATTTGATAGACAATTAAATTTGACATCTCCTCTTGACATAAAATACAGGGCGTTTCATTTAAATTAAATAAGTTATTACCGTTCAAAGATTGTGATTATTTTGCCTCAATTTTTACACACCTTGTATAAGTTAGTAAATATTTCACAACTGCTATATGAAAGTTATTCAGCTAGTAGCCTCTAGCATTAATTTGGTTGAAAACAAGACAACACTGGTTGAGAATTTAAGCATTAAAGCATTTTCACAAAATAAGAGATATTTCAAAAACCATTAGGTTTAGGTGAATTAAACCTTAATATAACTTACCTTTATTTTGATCGTAAAATCCGAAAATGAAATAATATACAGGGTATTCCATTTCAAAAATAACAACTTTGATACGTTTCGTGTTTTTGGCACACCCTGTACAACATGAAAATATTTTTGAAATGTAGGGCCAATAGATCCCTATCCATCGTAAAGAAAAAACGTTCAAAAAATCAAATGTTTTAGCCATAATGCTTCGTGTCGAATAACGTGAATAACCCTGTATACAGAAATAAAAGTGCTTCATGTAACCAACATGTAACCAAGTTCAAGAATTTTTGTCGGAGAGTATCAAATGATATAATGATGATGAGAACTTCGAAACGCATCTGCAGGTGGTCTTCCCCAGCCAAATGAAGGGGAATCTACTGTTTAATTGCATTCAGCATTGCACAAATATCTGTCATGTGTCGTTCAATGTTCGTTGCGGTATTAGCCAGGGAAGTAGTTGTTTTCTGTCAAATGTTTGCCTCATATTTTCCACTTGGTGAAAATATTTGGAGAGAAGGTTACTTTGGCATTGTCGATATTACTCTTTTATTTATTTGATACTCGCCGGCTGTTTTCACTTCCTGGAGTCTTGTCTACCAAAAAGTGATTTTTGTTTTTTTCCCGCAGGTGGCGCTGTGACTGACTCCACTGCAAATCACTGCTTCATTTGTGGGCAAATATTAGTTAAACAGAGGATTATAACTCATTGGGTTGGAGCAGGACGACTCTAATGTTGTCCGGTTACCACTCATGAGAGGTAAGAACCTCGAAACGCATCTGCATGTGGTCTTCCCCAGCCAAATGGAGGATAATCTACTGTTAATTACATTGAGCATTGCACAAATATCTGTTAGATGTAGTTCAATGTCCGTCTTGATATTAGCCAGGGAAGTAGTTGTTTCTGTTAGATGTTTGCCCCATATTTTCCACATAGTGGCAATATTTAAAAAGAAGGGTACTTCGATTTTACCATTTCAACATGCAACCAAAACAAAATTTTGTTAATTATATGGAGCATTGTGATAATAATTGTGACCTCTGCAATGAGGAACATTTCACAAGTACCTGTTAGATATAATGCCATACCCGTCGTGGTATTAGCCAGGGAAGTAATCGTTTTTTGACAGGTATTTGCTATAATAAGCCTACGTCGGTGTATTTGAGAGCGAAAAGGTTCAAACAACGCGAGCATCGTTACTAAAGGATCTCCCAAAAACACCTCATATAAATCTCTCAACCCGGAGATTCGGAGTGCTTCTTACTCTGCTCGCAAGGTGGAGCAGCCTAGACAATGGCCAAATAGTCAGAATGATGAGTTGATTCGACCAGGGAACAGACGGCTGTGTTGACCTACCCTTGCAATGATGAGAGGCAAAACCTCGAAACTAATCTGCAGATGGTGTCCCTGTCCGAATCAAAACAAAATTCTGTCATTTGGTTACAGGGAGCACTTGTAATTTTATCCTCTGGAATGAGGAACTTTGCATTAGTATCTGTTAGATATAATGCAATACCTGTCGTTGTATTAGCCAGGGGAGTAGTTGTATTGGTCATAATAAGCCTACGTCGGTGTATTTTAGAGTAAAAAGAGTGAAACATCGGTCGGAAACGACTATCGTTCAATTAGATTTAATACTCAATCACACTGAAGAAGAATAACAATGTGCGACTTGCATAAAGCAAAAGAACTGAAATATCGAGTTAAAACTCCAAAATTTCGACTTTCAAGTCGGTAAAATAAAATTTCGACTTTCAAGCCGGAAAAATAAAATTTCGACTTCAAAGTCGGAATTTCCGAGTTTAAAGTCGAAATTTCCGACTTTGAATTCGGAAAAATAAATTTCGGACTTTCAAGTCGGAAATTGCGCTTTCGTATTAAGGCGGCGGTATCTGTACTCTTTTTGCTGCTAATGATTTCATGGGGTAAAAGATATTAGCAAAAGCTTGTACAGGTTGTTACTACTCGCTTAGCTATGAGACAATGATAAACAATAATAGAAAAACCAAAAAAGTTGTAGTAGCTGTAAATATATAAATGAATGAATAATTAACGATTCATTGAGTTTATTATTCCTTTCAAATATGTCATATATTCCCCCAAAATCACAATTTTTCATTCTGGTTCACAAAACCGTCCAATTCAAATTAGCCAAAACAAATTATAATGAAACAGGTTAGCAGGTTGCCGAATGCCGGGTCATTATGAATTTCAAAGAACTGACCTTGCGACATCTGTCCACCAATGTCCACACCTATTTGAGCTTTATTTGGGTTTGCGACTACACTAACACATATTGGCGTTTTTCGCGGCAAAACAACGGTTCTTTCGGAAATGATAGGCATGAATTGGGGAGTTGGTAAAGTAATGTATATGACATCACTCGATGAGGAATGAACTCTTGAACACAATAAGCCTACTATTTCATCCGGACATGTAGGCAACAGCTCGGTAAATCATTAGACAATTCAAACCTTTAATCACAAAATAATCTCTGAGGGGACATTGGAGTAACGAACACAATAGCTTAAGAAAATTGCATGCTTTTTTAAAATTTAACCGTACCCTGCGTTCCCTATTGAATGCAGTAGTTTTTACACATAACATTTCCAAAAAAATAACGATTACCCCGCCATCTATTGCCAAATTTGACGGAGGCGCCGTCTTAATATGACTTCTTTGAGGAGTACGGTATGCAACGCGTTTATAAACTCCTCGAGACACTCGTTTTTCGGAGAAAAATGAAAACCCATTTCTGAAAGACGTTTATAATACTTGTACTATCGAATAAGTATTGTTTTAATTCACGATGAATGTTTTTTTTTAACATTAATTCGATCAAGTCCTATAAACGCATTCCTTTATTTCCTAATAAAACAAAATTGTTCACAAGAAATTATATTAACGAAATACAAATACCTTAAATTATGAAAACGTGTAAAAATATATACTGATTGGTCTAAACTAAAGATTACAAAAAGGCGATTCGTCAGTGAACGAACGTATACTCCCTTTTACAAATCGGACAGATCGAGGAATTATGCAAACACTGCCTCAAACAGCTAGCGTGAAAAAGATGTTGACAGGGAGTCACCCTCGCCCTTTCCATGCAGCTCAAACAGACAGCACAAACATCATCGCAATTCGCTATCTCTTCATCGGTAGCACATCTGAACTTCTCCAACACTCTCTTCTCAGCTCTCAGATCTTTCAAACAGTTCGAAATCATGTCTTTCAGTCTCAGATAGACTGTTAGGTAGAAAGAGAGAACAGTGAATCTAGTCTGTCCGTGGAAACTCAGGAAAGTCATCAATATGGCGGCCAGACCAATGGTGTAAGACCTGAGGATAACCGGAACATAAAGAGGCTCTAGTGCTTCCAGGGATTTCAGCCTGAGCCACAGTAGAAGGGGTAAGAACAAATCTACGAAGATTTTCTCAGTACACATGTAGTATGTCCACGTGATGAATGTGTACAAGGCCGTAGGTTGGTAGTGCTCCAAGCCCTGCTCCAGCCCGAATACCAGCAACATGAAGGTTACTGTAATAATGAAAGTGACAGCTTTGGTCCATTCCAGAACGATTTTAGTCGCAGACATGGCTACGTGCTTGATGTTGCTGTGCTGAGTCATCCTCACGGTGACTGACCAGTCTTCTTTTTCTACGAGTTCTTTAATGTAACTCGTGCAGTAGGCGATGACGTTGTAGAACATCAAGGAATAGAGTCCGGTGATTTTTTTCTGGGGACAGGTCGTGCCTCCGAACGAGCAGAGTAGAACTCGGTCGCACATCATGAAGAAAACTAACTGAAACAGAAACCAAATATTGAGGATTTTAGGTACTTTTCAGGTTCTGGAATTCAATGATTGAGTTATACGGTGAGTTCGAATAAGGCCCTAGAGGGAATGCACTAGTGTTGCCGTCTAGACTTTTACATTCTAGACTCTTGTCTTGTCTAGAATATCAAGACAAGTCCATCAATATGTCTTATCTAGATTATCTAGACAAGACAAAATTTTTCATTTTCTTTTCAAAACTCTTGATTATTTTCAAATCTATATAAGAAAAAATACACAAAAAGAACTTACAAAAGTTTAATATGTTTTAAATTTGAGTGCACTAAAGAAAAAATTTAAATTTCAAACAGTAACATATTTTTTAATACTTTCATCAAGCTGACAGGTAGCCCATAAATTGATAGATAGTAGTGACCTGGCTGAATCGGAATTAGGCGTATTCCTATGTTTGCGAATGGTAAGCGAAGCTCTGGAAAATAAGCGTTCTGCTGGAACAAATGTAGTAGGAATACTTAGCAAAGCGCGTGCCATTTTGGCTAATGTAGGATAAGCAAATTGATGCTTGCGCCACCATACAAGAATATCTTCTTCTCTTGGAGCACGTTTACTTGAAAGGTACTCATCAATTTATTTTTTCCAGAGATTTGGGTTGGCAATAAGATTGCCTGTAGAAGAGGAAGAACTTTCAAATAAAAAATTGAAGTCAACTGGACTATTATCTTCAGTTGTTAAATTCTCATTATCAGCTGGTAAACGTTGATTTTGGAACTTCATCAGCTTCGGCTTGATCAAGAGGTGGAACATAATAATTTTGTTCGTACGACTCCACGAATTATAGAACAGAACCATCTCGCAAATCACATACCCATTGGGTCAGTTCGAAGGTTTTGATTTTATGTCTTTGGTCTTAATTAGAACGGCGCCGTACACCCAGTTTGTCTTCGCATAGTGCTTGAGAATTTTGTCGCGAGCAGCTTGCAGAGCTAAAATTATAGCTTCGCCAACTTCAGTTCTATCAAGTTTTTGATCTAGATGATGTGCGTCCTCTTCTAGTTTGTCGATTAGAATTTTGAGGCTCATCACTACCATTGGTAGTGTAACGTATTTTTCTCCACCAAGAAGAGTGGACAAGGATTTGAAACTATGAAGATGACCACATATTTGTTTAAGTCGATCCCACTCATTGTCATTTACGCGTAAAAATTTCAGTTTGGCGTTGTTGTCGCAAAGAGCGTTGAGGGGATGTCGCATTTTCAATGATACTTTAATCATGTCAAACGTAGAATTCCATCTTGTAGGCACGTCAATGATAAGCGTTAACATTTTGACATTAGTAAGCTCACAACAGGTTTTTAATTTAAGCTGCCATTGCTCCGACGCCTTGATTTTTTTGCATAATGCTCGAACTTTCAAAACAGCGAAAGTGTCAACAATGGTATTTTCTTCTTCATCACAGTTTTCGTTTTCGATTTCCATTTCTTCGTCTTAGTGTCAGCTTCAATTTTTAATATCTTCAATAAGTCGTGCACAGCTAAATTTAGCACGTGAGCAATACAACGAAAATGTTGATCTTCTTCATCAAATAATTTACCATATTTTTCGTAAATAATTTTTGAATGTTCTGACATAAATAATGTGTTGGCAGAAACATTGTCTACAATAATTCCTTGAATTTTCTGTTGAAAATCGTATGTAACCGTCTTATCTAGAGTCTTGAGACTTTTGTGATCTAGACAAGACCGCACCAAGCTTATTTAGTCAAGACTTACCCGTATACAACTCTTGTCTTGAAATTTCACGACAAGAGTCGGTAAACTCTTGTCTTGTCTTGTCTAGACGGCAACATTAGAATGCACTATAAAGAATGTCTCTTGTATGATACACGGGTGGAAATAATCTAAAACGTTACTGCGAAAGCCTTAAAGGGACTTTTTTTTCTCACATTGTACTGAGAATAGCTATTTCATTATAAATGATATGAATAAGTTCGATGAAGTAGACGATATGTGGAGGAATTGTATTTCTACTATTATTCGGTCCATTCATTTGAAACTCTCCGGTACACTTTTCGAACTTTATTCAAATTCATTCAATCATATCTCATTTTAATATGAAACCTTACTCATTATAATGATTCACGGTATCTCATTATAGCCAACACACGATATCCTATGGACGTCCAATACATATCCAATTCATATTAGTAGTTGTTTTCTGTTAGATATTACAAATAAGTCACATTTTTCATTTTTCAATTTTTATGGAGAATGTTCCCCTTTTTATCCTTAGATCAATTCTGAATATCCATAGGATATCCAAAATACATCCAAATAGGGATATGCGATGGATATCCATAGAATATCCATTTGGGATATCAACTACGAATATCCATCACGTACATTATTTGTGGAAATAGATTATAGATATAGTTTTTATTTTGCGTCCTGTGGTGTCAAATGTCGAAAAGTGTTCAACCGTTTCAACGTTTGTAGTATTTGAGTTTTGAGTTTTTTTGTTTTATATTTTTTATTTGAATTGAGGTAAAATTTTTCTGAAGTACTAATCAGTCCATATTCGCTGTGATTTGAGAAAGAGTTATTTAAACTGTAATTGAAAAAAAGTTCTAACCTAAAAATCAAATATATTCAAACGCATATTTAATATTTATTCAATAATTTCTATCGTTATAGAAAGATGAAATATGAAACGTGTACTCAAGAAAATTTACAAAAAACAAAAAAGAGCTGGAGACAATTGTAAGTATACAATGTGTCCATAAAGTAACTCTTTATGGCACAGTTTGAACAACAATAAAAATATCTGGCAATAATAGATTCATGTTGCAAAAAGTTCAATAAAAATAATAAAAAAAATAAACTTCCTAAAATGATTTGAAAAATTAATATTTTACCTGCACAGGTAGGATGCGCACTGATGAACGCAACTCTACCAGCCAGATAGCCCGTATGACGCCCGGGAGAGTGAGAGAGATAGCATATCAAAAAACTGACCTACTACCTGAAATTCTCTCTCAAAAACGTTGCTAGCTCTTAGACTATAGTGCAAAATATAATGTTCTCAAGTCGTTGGTTTCAATTATGTTTTTCATGTGTTTAAACTTTGCTACAAGACTTCTGAGTTTTTGCATGTTTTGCAAGTTTTCCGATGTGAACATCCCATTTCATTAGACTATCCAGGTATATACCCAGGTATTTGATATTCTGTACCACAGGAATTTCTATAATGTTGTTCTCTTCTCTGATCATTAGTCTTGTCAAATCAGGTAACTTATTCTTCTTTCTACAAACTACCAAAGGGAACGCATTTCGTTTTTTCGAAGTTCATTGTGAGTAGCCTCGAGTCAAACCAAGTCTTAATTTTCAAAAAATCTTTCTCAACCTTTTCAATCAAACTGTACCAATCTGTTCCGAAGTAAAATATTGCAGTGTCATCTGTAAAGCTATTTGCCCTTCCGACGTTATATTATACAAATTGTTGGTATAAAAACTGAACAGTATAGGTCCAAGAACTGTGCCTTGGGAAACCCCATATTGAATAGTGTGGAACCATTGAATACCATTCAAAAACCATTAAATACGTTAAATCGACGGTTTGGGCAAAAATAATATTTTCTCACCTGTGTCGTTAAATTAGAGATGTTTATCATTTTCATGAATAATTTCTCACATCTATCCAAAGGCTGATAAATCCTGCACATGATATACCATGTAGGTCCATAATACTTCATGAACAAACCTGCAAGTTAGGAACAGATATATTTTGATCATTTCAGTAAAATAATTAATCAAAATTAACAAAATGTTGAAATGCAGTTCTTTCAATTAATTGAAAGATACATATACAGTGTGCCTTTATAGGAAATGCAACTTTCATCTCTTCATTTCAACGTTTACTTCATAAATATGTTTTTCTTTTGTAAACTGGGCAGGGTTTCCTTCAAATAATAACACTACGCGACTTTCTTTACCGTACTGTACTTATTATTCTCCCTGGTTCGCGTGTATTTTGTGTTCATTGACATTGAAAACTAATATAAATACCTTATTTGAAGAAGAACTATCCGTAATATACATCAATTAACTGACGATTGAAGGGGATGTACAAAGTACAAGAGACATATCGAATTTTACACTAAAGTTCTTCATTTGGTGATTTTTTACGAGAATTGTACATTTATATAATCCAGAGAATTATAACCATCAAAGACAACATTTTGGCTTTGAAATTGAGTTAGCATTGCAAAGTAGTTCTTGTAGAAAACTCTGCCAAGAGATGTAATTCAACGATCGTAGGGGGCAGCAGTTGGTTTTTGTTGGAGACTTGCAGATGAATGTTCTCATCAAGACTGGAGTATTCAATCGGTTTTTCATTATTAGTTAAATGTTCTCTCGCCAACAATTTTTTTCTATTGAAATGAAAATACAGACGATATTTTCACCATTGAGAAATGAAAGAATTCAACACAAAAGTGAAAGTGAATAAAAAAAAAGCATCCCAAAACTCATACCATTAAATGGCACACAGATGGATCTAGAACAACAGAAGGGACTGGAATAGGAGTATATGGACCTGAAACCAAATATTCCAGAAGTCTAGGCAAATTCCCAAGCATTTTCCAAGCGGAAAATCTAGTTCAATATAGAAAGAAGTTATCACAGATAATAGACAAGCATCATGTCAGAAAGTCAAGCAGAAATTAATGCTCTAAACTCATGTAATCAACTTCAAGATCGTGTGGGACAGACTGGAGAAACCTAATGAACTAGGTAAGAACAAAACTGTTACCCTCCTACGGACTCCGAAGTTTATTTACCCTCCTATGGGGTCCGAGGTATAGGGTAATAAAATAGCACTGGAACAGAAAGGAATGAAACACGAAGGTTCTCTATCCCATTTCTCTGGATATCGCCCAAAATGTATCCAAAGCCTGAAATGAATTCAGCCTGCTCGGATTCTGAGTGAGTGAGTGTCAATCTAGCTGGTGCTTCTACTATCCTGGTGGTCCTCTCGTTGTCTGTTATAATCTGCTGCACACATCACAGTGATACTTGTTATCGCCTGTTAACTTTTCGGGTTGTAAGTAATACCCCATCAAGGACTGCACTATTTGGTTCTCAGACTGGTTCGGGAAAGATAGTTGGAGCTACTTGAAACTATCCACTTTTTCACTCTTGGTCCCGCACTCTCCGTATCGTGAAATGGTCAACATCTTTCCTCCAAAAGAGTGCTACACCACGGTTGGTCTCGTGTTCATGCAGTGTACCCAGTAAGTACTCCAGGAACTCTGAACTATCGTGTTGTTGTCCCTGAAGGAAGTCAGGAAGTCGTCTTGAAATATTCAATATTTCATGTGGGACAAAGACGACTTTGTGGAGAACTGTAGTAACGCGAAAAGGTTTTGCAATTTGGAAAACAGCTGGGCAAAATCCTTTTTATATAACAAAACTTCGTTTCTGAATGATCTCGTCCTAAATAACGCCCGCAGGACGCTATTCACGTAACATGAATTGTCTAGGTTGACCAAACCGACTTTTTTTTAGTTGAACAAGTCATGCTTGAAACTATTGAGCATAGTCCATAGGCAACACCAATTGTACCAGTCACAAAAGTATTCGAGTTTGTGGAGACTACAGGATGAATATAAAGGAGGCATCAAAGATGTCTATCTGTACAGCAGGTCCTAGCTACGTTGGCGGGAGGAATTTTTTCCTAGATTGAAGATGAAACAAGCATATCAACAACTGGGGGTTAACAATGCAATCACAGAGGCACAAACGTTGATAACGCATAGGGAAGATTTCAAAGTAAGGCGGTTACAATTTGGAGTAGCTAGTGCTCCAAAAATTTTCCAAATATTCATGGATAACAGACTGGCAGGAATACCGAGAGTGTCTCCATATTTTAGCGATGTTCTTATAGTTGCTGAATCTTTGAATGAACAGGAGATGTGTCTAAAAACCCATGGCGTTGGAGTATCGAAAAGTATAACTAATTCGGTATATACTACCACAGAATAATTTACGACGTTCTTGGAGACATCGCAATAACTTACATACAGGAGTCGTTACATACTCACTGAAACCACATTTATACTCGTTACTGTTTTATGTTTACAAGGCTTGCACTCTAGTCGTACCATCGTCGGAACGAAACCATATTAAAACCATTTCACTAGAAATAGGTTATAAATGTGTTATGTTGATCAAGGATTGTGATATTGTGAATCATTTCACTATCACGGTTGTTTATAGTATCATTAATGTCTTTCTTTGTTGTGAAAACAGTAGAAAATGGAGAAATATTTCTCACCACAGTACCTGCTTATTGGTATGAAGACAAACCCTTGTATTTCCCAAATGGAGCTGACTGGAAAACTTCGAGAAGAAAAAATAATACTCCGCCTGAAATTTACTGGAAAATATACCACTATGAAATGAATGGCAGTTTATAATTGTTGTTGTTGATTTTTTAAGGACTCCGTTCTCTGTATGTTTTTTCAAAATTGTTCTATATATATATGCACCAGTTCGCTTGTAAGGCAGATTACATTTTTGCTTTGTAATTTTTTTGTTGAGCTATATTGAATGTACCATGAATAACCACCAAAAACAAAGGAATTCTAGATACATATTGTAGTCAATGCGACCAAGTTCATCTTTTGATAAAACTACATTACATAAGTTCGATATGTACTCGTTGAAACGTTTAAAATATCTATCCATTAGAACCACATAGATTTATTGTCATAATGACCTCAAAACGACTTCTTTTCAAAACTACTGCAGGATACATATAATTCAATAACATAAAAACCACATAACAACATTATCTAGAGAATTATTGATTGTATGCGAGTAATATCCATACTACATCATGGCGACCTCTTAATGTTATACAGGGTGTCCCAGAATAAAGGGGACAAACTACGAGGGTAGAATCCCCACTCTATTTAAGGCTGAAAGTTCCAATAAACATATACCCTAAAATGAGTACTAACCAAGTTACAGGGTGTTGAAAGTGATACAAAAAAATATATTTTCCAGAATAACTCCATAACGGCTTAAGTTTTCTTAATGAAATTTGGTATGTCACTTGACAGCATTCAGTTTCATATTTCAAGGCAAATCATGTGATGGTAACTCTGAACAGGGGCGTACGGCAGGTGGGTACCCCTATTCGCCTCTCCCCAGCTTTCACGCCACTGTATTACTATCAATTTCGTCTTCTTTTTCTTAATCCCCAATATTTCCTATACAAAAAAGGAATACGTTTCGTTTCCCAAATATCAACGGTTTTCGAGATATTTAAAATTGAATAAGTGGGTGCGTATGTGATACGGATACTCATTAGTGATTATTTTGTTAGTGGCTAGTGTTAGTAGCTAAATATTGGGAAATTTTTGTGACCTAATTCCCTCGCAAATGCCAACAATCTTCGAAATATTTGAATTTATACTCATTGCAAAGTATGAAATAAAGATTTTGATACTTACGCACTTAGTCAACTTCAAATATCTCGAAAACCGTTGATATTTGGGAAACGAAACGTATTCCTTTTTTGTATACGAAATATTGGGGATTAAGAAAAATAAGACGAAATCGATATTAATCCAGTGGCCTAAAAGTTGGGGAGGGGCGAATAGGGGTACCCACCTGCCGTACGCCCCTTTTCAAAGTTACAAACACATGATTTGCCTTGAAATATGAAACTGAATACTGTCAAGTGATATACCAAATTTCATTAAGAAAAGTTAAGCCGTTATGGAGTTATTCTGGAAAATCTATTTTTTTGTTTCACGTTCAACACCCTGTAACTCGGTTAATACTCATTTTAGGGTATATGTTTATTGGAACTTTCAGCCTTAAAACGAAGTGATGATTCTACCCCCGGAGTTTGTCTCCTTCATTCTGGGACACCCTGTATAACGTACATTAACTTTTAAGTTGTAAAACAACGCAAATACATGGTTTTAAAGACGGTTTGAGAAGTATTCATGTGAATTTTATGACTTTGTGCTATTTGGGTATCCAGTCGATAGCATTTTTTACAATTTCGTAGGAATATAATTTATTTAATAAGGTCCCAATTGAAAACTATCATTACCTATTTCATGTAAACAACTTCGATATCTTATGTGGCTCAAAAGTTGGTAGGAGGTAGGAAAATGTTCGAGCTCACTCTTTATATATTTTTCAGATTATTGAACTCAGTCTCAGATTCATCTTTTTCGCGGTTTTTTGGGGTATCAACCTTCGAGTCAGGGTTTTTCCTAATTTTGCTCTCCCATCAGTCATTGAAGCACTTCCTGCAGCCAGTCCTGGATTTAATACTAATTGGCTACACTGATTGATGGTCAACATCAATAGCGGTTCTAAAACATTCCAGTGTTTATTGTAATATCATGAGAAATAAATGAGACTATGATAATAATGTATTGATGCGTAGGTCACTTAATATCCCTATTCAACAGTAAACATTATCTCTGATAAATGCATGCCAGGAAACATCTATCTCAACAAGAGATGAAATATAATGATGAGTTATTGTTGTTTACGAAGATGGAAATCAAGACGGAAAAATATTTCTTGTGTCTACCACAATAAGGGGCGCAAAGTTCAAGCGGAATTCTTCAGCTTTCTCCATTTTAGTTGTGCGAAATTTTTTTGGAGATGTTCTCAGGTGACTAACCGTTCTAGATTTGACTGTAATTCATTGAAGGTGGAATCTAACGCCAATTTAGGTTACATCTAATATTATACCAAGTTATTCAAATATACCGGGTGTCCACGGAAAGTGGCTCGCCCCTATAACTTTTTTGGTGTTTCAGACATTGAAATTAAATTTGGAGAATCTATACGAGACATAAAATTGCATTTTTTGATGAGTGACTCAGATTCGTTCAACTTCCTGTCTTACCCGGTATATATTCAGCTTTGTTGTCTCCATGTGACATTCTCAATACAACCATGTATCTTTTTTTGTAGCCATATTGTTTTTCATGTCGATATTTAATTTTTAATTTAAATAGCTATGGATACGTTCAAATTATTAATTTTAGTTCTGAAGTAGGTATTGGGAAAAATACAACTTCACGTTTTCGGATGAAATGCATCTGCTGTGTAAAATTTAATTTTTAATTTATTCCTACTATTTCATTTTCAGATGACAACATAGTGGCTGGTCCGGTCAGAAAAAAAATTTGGAGGATTTGTGTACGACTTAAAACTGCATTTTTTGACAAGTAACTCAGCTTCAGCAAACTCTATCATTTTTGTGGAATATTGTTTTAAGTCGAAATATTTCTGCTATGTACAGTTGTGTTCAATGAAAGGATTGTATGCTGTCTAAACTTCGGAAAAGGGTTGTACAAAATTTTGTTTACCAAATAACTCCTTGATTGAATGCCATTTCAATCAAGGAACACAAGACTTTTTTGAAGTTTGAAGTTTAGACAGCATTTAGACAGCAATTTCCCTAAAATGAATGGAGGATTTGACAGTTTGTAGTATTTTCTATTTGGCTTAGAATTGCCCATTCATCTCTTTCAAAATTTATTTTCAGAGTTTCAATGATGGTTATCAATGTTTTCGGGGCTGCAAAATAAATCTTTCACGGCCTCTCGGCTTTCTCTTCAAACATGCGTGAAAACGGTATAAATATACAGGGTGTCCCAGAATAAAGGAGACAAACTCCGAGGGTAGAATCCTCACTTCATTTTAAGGCTGAAAGTTCCAATAAACATATACCCTAAAATGAGACATCAGAAGGTATCAGAGGAAGCTAAGAAGTGCGATACAGTTGGAAACTGAGTTTCCATAATAATCCAACAATTATCAAAAATTTCCTAAAAACGGAGTAGTACCCATAAAGAAATGATTACAACTGCTATTTCTCAAATCGCAAATACAAGATGTTTTATCATGAGTGTTATCAAAATTAGATATTTTTCAACGAAGGCGGCCATGAACATAAAAAAGCAAAACAAAAAAGCAGCATTGATTAAATACGTAGAACAAACTTTGACTTCGTTGAAATAATATGAGCTTTCGAGTATTGCTTTCTTAATTATGTTCCAAGCCGCCTACGTTGCAAAACATTCAATTTTAGGAACACTCATCATGAAACCTGATTGTATCTTCGTTTCCTTTAGGAATTCTCCAAAACTTTTCAGACGAGTAAACTGATAATTTATGATTTTTTATCATGACAAATTAAAAAGTATATGTTGCCATTTAAGAATTGGCAGTTGTGGGCATTTCTTTATGGATACCATTCTGTTTTTAGGTAATTTATGATAATTGTTGGAATATATGGGAACTGCAATTATGTGAGAACCTCAGTTTTCAACTGTATCGCACCTCGAAGCTTCCTCTGGTAACTTCTGATGTCGTCTGTCAATTGTAATGATTTCAGTTTGAGAGTCATGGCCAACTTTGTTCGATTGGACAATCAACTGTACCTCCGCCATTTTTCAACTGATTTTCAATTTTGAAGAACAGCGTTACCACAAATGGCGTGCTCTTTTGGATAATGAAAAAATATGTACAGGGTGTAGTTTGGGTCACTTCCGGTTGAACCGGAAGTGGTGAATTTCCAGTAGAGGCTTCAAAATATGCGCATTCAAGTACTATAGCGATACACCCAACTGTGTCTTCTAAACTATAGAAAAATTGGGGGTGTACCTCACCTCGTGGTC
This sequence comes from Chrysolina haemoptera, assembly GCA_958298965.1. Lineage (NCBI taxonomy): Eukaryota > Metazoa > Arthropoda > Insecta > Coleoptera > Chrysomelidae > Chrysolina > Chrysolina haemoptera. The sequence goes on along the minus strand of OY282600.1, from coordinate 25,384,005 downwards.
ACCCGGTATATTCATCCGTTACATTAGACGTATAAGAACAACTTGAATTTCAATAATTAAATATATCTAATAATTGAAATAGGTATATATATATACGGCTGGATCAACCTGAGTTGGAAGTATCCATTATTGAAAAATCACTGAAGCAATTTGCTTGCATTCATAAGTCCAAGCTCTGATAGAGTTAATCAATTCCATCGTTGTTGGGGAAGTGTTTATAAGAAATCAAATATTCTAATGAGGCACTGATTTATTCATTTTAATTTTCCAGAAAAAAACAATTAATATCCTCGTTAATGGAGAAACGTGGTGTCAAGATTTTCTGATGTGATGTGGACAAGACACTTCAGGGGTGTTATGGAAAGTATAAAAACGGGTTTGCGGCCCGAATCTTCCTCAATAGTCCAGAATCATTCCACCGAAGCTATTCCATCAGGTATGTGATTTATTTGTAATTCCATTGTTGTCAAATGGTAAAATTTACGAAATTTGAAAACTAGATATTTATTCAATCAGTGTGGATATATTCCAGGTAAGTTGATGAACGAATTGTTGTTAGCCCTACGATTTCTGGAATATCATTCGGAAAACACAAAAATCCTCCTACCCCTATAGAAAGTACACACTTTACTCCCTCCAACCAGGGAGATTAATCTTTGGAGAACGACAATGACATTTATGCTCGAAATACATACATTATTTTGTCTACAAGCGCAGCTCTTAGAAGAAAAAAAACGATCGACACTTCATTTGAATAGGCACATAACATTGCTTATGAGAAAATCACTCAATAGCAATCCGAAATATATAAACTATCTAAATGTTCAATAATTCAAATCACTAATAAGAAAAAAGTAATATAATGTTCTAACATAAAAAAAAGTTGCAATTGCCAGGAGCTGAACCCGGGACCTTCAAATTACAAGCCCAAGACGCTAGCCATTGCACCAACGCAGAATCTCAGATGGACATGACTGTATTGTCTATACTTTCTATCATGCAAGTATAGGTCCGTTTTAGACAAAAGCGGTTGAGATGCGTCTTAAATTTACAAAAAAGGTTCATTAAGTGGGTAGGAGGAAAAATCATATGTATTACATGGAAGTAAAGTAAAGTTTCCTCCCTTGGATGTTTACTATCCTCCGCTCCGCGTAAACTACATCCTACGGGAGGAAAAGTGGCACTTTCCTCCCTAGCAATACAAATACCTATTTCTTCTCATCAGGTAATGTTGTTTAAAATCATTTCCTCCTCCAAAATAATTTTTTTTTGAGTATATTGAAAATACCACGGTAACAAAAATGTGTTGTTCCAACAATCAATTTTTGGTCAAAGTTTTCTTGTTGTTTTGAATGATTTTAGTATAAATAATGAAAAGTAGCGGGATCAAAATCGATCCCTGAGGAACCCCATTCTCCACAGTCAAAAACTCAGAGACATCCCTTTCCATCATAACCGCTTGCATTCTATTAGCTAAATAGGACTGAAGTAGGTGACTTCATCGGTAGAAAATCCGATGAAGTGTAAAATACCAAATAAAAGCTGATGTTTGATCCTGTCGAACGCTTTTGCATTTCCCATTGTAGATACTCACGGGGGTTAATATCGTAAATAATTTAAATTCAATTCCTCGAATAATGTGAATTCCTACTATAGTAGTATAATCATAAAAGAAATATTTCCGAAATGGGAATTCCCCTAGTAATATTTATAGACTATTTATTCCGATAATCGAATAACATAATAAGTTGATTTCAATTAAACGATTGAGACGACAAATAGGCCAATCAATTGAGCATTTGAAATAAGAAATAGGAAAATTATTACTTTAAAAAAAATTATATGTATAATAATAATAATAATAAACTTTATTATTTTCAATCAAAACACAAATACATATAAATTAAATTAAACTCAAATACTTTTGAAAATAAAAGGCGAAGTTTATTTTCAGTTGTACATTACTGCACAACAAAAAATATTCTTCGACTTATCCCAAACTATTCTAGTGCTGAATAAAACTATATAAATTTGCCACCTTCGACAAGGCCGGCAACATTGTTAATTATGAATCATAAACGGTCAGAAAATGGTGAAAACGAAGAAATAGTATATTGTAAAACAAGTGAGAAAAACGACATATTTCACACGAGCGCAGAAGTTTGTTGGCACGAGTCGAAGGCGAGTACCCCAAATCAAGCGAGTGAGAAATATGTCGTTTTCTCACGAATTGTACATTGTACTTTTTCTACGGATGCGTTGTTTTCAAGTATTGAAAATTAAAATACATATATAATAATAATACTTGTATGTCATTAACTCATTTTTATATTTTATTTAAAATAGTAATTAACAGTTATATTTGAACTATTTTGTAAAGTAATTCCTGGTAGGTTGTTTTGTTTCAACATGTTTTCGGTAATTGAAATATTAGCTGCGGTCGAAGTTGAAGTTGATGGGGAAACGTACTGAGCTTCCACAGCATTGTTGTGTTCAGGTTCTAATGGCACTGGAGGCTGAATGGATTCTACTATACTTTTTGAAATTTTCATTTTGTTAGCTATGGAGTTGTCGATATACGATTCAGCAACATTGCTGGATTTCCAACCCCCATGGCGTTTTAAAGTTAAAAGATCTGCCTCTGCATTAACTAAAATAGTCGCAGATGACCTTCGGAAACAGTGGCCAGTATATAATTCAGGGTTCGGTAATTGCAAAAATTTCGCAATTTTTTTCGCCATGGTGCCAAATTTATTTATCCCTACAGGCTGTTTTGTACATTTCGTACGTTTCGTAATTTAAAAAAAAAACGTTCTTCATTTGTACATGGTCGAAGCTTCACATATTTTTTGTAAATTTGGTAGAATTCTCCTGGAATTTCTAGGAACCTTGGTTTTAGTATCGGGTAATTTTATTAAAAGGGCCGAATTAAGATCTTCCATGTCATCAATTTTTAATTTTCGAAGTTCATCACAACGGCATGCCCCTGTAAGGCCAATAGCTAAAGCAGCCTGAAATCAAAACCAAACATTCATTTTCCGATAACAATTTAAAAAAATTCAATTCATACCTTTATCAGCAAATACTTTTCATCAGGTGCATCTTTTAAAAATTGTTGAATTTCTTTAGAAGTTAATGTTTTTGACTGTTTTGGAACATATTTTTCAGATTTGCGTCTTAAAAATGCACGTAGTTTAACGTATTTTGATATATCAACACAGTTTTTAATCATTAAGGTACTCCTCAGCATCGAGTACTGAGACCATAATGTTGATGATTTCAATCTTCTTGACAACTCTTCAAAATAAACTAACAAGGTATTTTCGGAACAAGAATTTACCTTGGCTTTCATTTTCCAGTCCCTAAAGTTTCTGTAAGCGATTTCATATTTTTCTCTTGATGTGCTTGGTAGCAAATTATTGCAAACATCTATTGCTTTCCGAATAATTTCTGGAGGTGTATTTTCCGACCCTAAATCTTCGTATTCCATTATAGTCAATATTTAATGAATCTGAACTGTGTATATTATAACAAATAACAATAAAACTATTTTCGTTGGGTAAGTTGACAGCAATAATTATGCAGTGCTTCGGTTTTGTTGTTATAGAAACGCTAACAACGGGCTACTTGGATTTTGCACGCGAATCGTCGGCGTAGCGTTGTCAACGTGTAGAACGTGTCATATCAATCTGGCATGTAACAATTCATGACTGACTTGGGTTATCGTGATAACAGTGAGAAATTATTTCTCACTGTGAGAAATTATTTCTCACTGTATTGGCGGATATTTCTCACTGCTTGAGAAATCTTTCGTTTTGAACGTATGAAAGCGATGAGAGAAGTGACACATTGTATAGCATCTGTAGAAAAATATCATTCTTCATCGTTCACCAATTTTGTGACAATTTCCAAGTTAGGCATTGTAGAATACCTATGTTTGAATAACACTTATAACACAATTATCTGACATTTAATAGTATTAATTGTTTTCCTCAAAACCCCCCCTTGGCTAACACTACTATATCTCCAGACATGAGAGTGAATCAATTATTTATTCATGATTTTGTTGAAAACTTGTCCGAAGAAATCTAAAAGAGTAGCGAACGTAAAGAAAAGTTTCTCTCTACGTCAAAAGTCTCGTTGAATAAATAATGTATTTACTCTCATGCCAAACTTGGAAACGGTCACAAACTTGAGGAATAATAAAGGATACTATTTTATTTATTTCGCATTTTTAACCACAATTATTTATAATGATTTTTTTAACAATGTTGCACAATGTGAGCACTAAAATACAACTTTTGTGGAAGTTTCCTTTCTTTCATAATTTTTTCTCCATTTTCCCTAAAATGATTGGCCTAAAATTATAAAAATCAAGTCCGCGTACTATTGCATCGGCACCACATATCTTTTGTTTAGGTCACAGCCACCTGCAGTGTTATCTTCTGAACATAGTTATGAATATTCGTTATCATAATTATCAAAGGTAATAATACCACGAGTGCTTCAAATTTCATCGATAATTTTTTTCTTTTCCACGAAAACTTGTTTATTAGGCAAAATATGAAACAAAATTCGGTTTATTTGAATGTTTTTGCCTCAAAAAAAGAAGTTTAAGTGTGGAAAATAAAAAATTATCTGAAAAAATTTTAAGAACGATTTGTATTTGGGAAGATTATTTTTTCAGCAATTTAAAAGGATTTTGATTTATCTTTTTCATTTTATTATTTTATTGAACTCAAAGAATACATAAGATAATAACTTTTTGAACAAGAGAAAGAATTAATTATTTGAAAAATTGCAGTTATTGAATACACTGTTTTCGTAAAGAGTTTGACCAGCAAGAACAGATGTCTCTTCTTGATATTTTTACCGCGTTTATCCACAAGCTTATTATACAATCTTATGGGGCACCATTCAGGATTCTCTGAGTTTGGTGTCAACCATTTTGTGTCAGTGCATTTTTTATTCCCACCCTGGCAAGTTTTACTAAATATAGGATTATATTCTAATCGTCGTTTTTTCACCTGCATTATTTAATTCCTCCCTGATATAATGGATAAGGCAATTATTACCTTCGCCTCCGCTCCATGCTAATTCATACTCATATATTCTTCTTCTTCTAGTGCTGTTGCACTTTGCTTTCTTTTTTCTATAAAACTTTGCAATTCCTTTCTCTCGCTCTTTCTTGAAACGGATTGAAGCTGATATTAAATTCTAGGTAGTATTTTTCCTGTATCAACTTGGCTGTTACATTCCAAATAGTGTTCAACGTATACTCTTAATAATCTTCGCCGTTACATTTTTTCATATTTGCTGTCCAGTCTTCCAGAACTTTTGCAATTCCATATACATTTTTTGGATTTGATTGTGTTTTGTGGAGTGGAATTTTGTATTAAATCTTTAATATTCTCCTGGGCACTGAATCTGTTAATTTTTCAAGCACTCAATCATGACAAATTCAGAGAAAAATTTTGACGTTTCAATGTAAACAAAGTATTATCGGTGAAGAAACAGTTTTATCAGTATAATACTGAATGATTGGCTAGAATAATGCATTGCTATTAGTTGAAACCACCAAAATGTCAGATTTTGACATATGAAAAAAATAATCAGTATAAATCTTATATTCGGTCTTACCCACGATTTTACTGCTGAGCTGTCTGAGCCACCTCACCGGGTATTTGTAGTTGGCCGAAATCAATACGGGCAGCACCAAAAAGGAGTAGGTAGCCAAACACCAACCTCCCAGACTGAAGAGCAACGGTGCATGACCTCTTGAGCAGTACGGGAGGAGAAACAACACCGACAAAAGACACACTGAAACACAATGTTGGAATTAGTTATATTTTTTTTCACCATTTTCAATCATTTCGATATCTTTAGAGCGATTTTCTCAAATAGTCTGGTGGCAGGGAGGGTTTTCGTAACCGTTGAAGCGCGACGGGATCGCCCAGGTTGCTTTTATGGATTTTGACCCGCTGAATCCGAATTTCGAGGGTGGTGAGCCGTGAAAGCATCCGGAAAATTTTTATGGACGATTTTCCAGGGGAAATCGAAAAATCCATTTTTTCCAAAAACAAATGATGTCAGAATATTCTGCATAAAATTCTCTACCAAAAAGGTATCTACAAGTTTTTCTTGAAAATGCACCGTTTCCCAGTAAAACGTGCTCGAAATTCGAAAAAATGCCATTTTCTCAATTTTTTGTGCCCTCTCATTCCGTCACAAAATGATATTTTCAGGACCCCAAATTATTCATATATGTCTCGACTATGAATAACAGAAGAGACATTTTTGAAAAAGTCATTCGTGTGGATTTTCCGGCACTGAATTTCCCGATACTTTTACCTTGCATGAAACCGGCATTTTTTTATTCGCGAAGCTCGCGAAGCTCACACAGTGGACGAATTCCTTATAGTGTCAATTAAAACAGGTTCAGCACATATTTTTCATGATCACAAAGCATTTCAGTAGCGGAAAAACGTGAAATTTTACATAAAAATAAAAGAATTTTCCGAGGAAAATCGAAAAAACCCATTTTTTCCGAAAACAAATGACTCTCCAATATACTTCATAAAATTCTCTACAAAAAAGGTCTCTAAAAAATGCGATTTTCTCAATTTTCTGTGCTCTCTCATTCAGTCACATGATATTTTCACACGATCCACACGATTGATTTTTTCAAGAATGTATCTTTTCTTATTCATAGTCGAGACATATATGAATAATTTGGGACAAGGTGATCCGGAAAATATCATTATGTGACTGAATGAGAGAGCACAGAAAATTGAGAAAACCGCATTTTTTCGAATTTCGAGCACATTTTACTCGAAAACGGTGCATTTTAAAGAAACATTTGTTGAAATCTTTTTTGTAGAGAATTCTACGTAGTATATTGAAGCGTTATTTGTTTTTGGAAAATATGGATTTTTTCATTTTTCTAGGAAAATTCTTTTACTTTTAAGCAAAATTTTCCGTTTTTCCGCTACTGAAATGCTTTGTGATCATGAAAAAATATGTGCTGAACTCGATTTTATTGACACTATAAGAAATTTGTCTACTACGTGAGCTTCCATTCAAGGTAAAAGTATCGGGAAATTCTGTGCCAGAAAATCCACAAGAATGACTTTTACAAGAATGTCTCTTCTGTTATTCATAGTCAAGATATATATGAATAATTTGGGGAAAGGTGATCCTCAAAATATCATTATGTGACTGAATGAGAGAGCACAGAAAATTGAAAAAATCGCATTTTTTCGAATTTCGAGCACGTTTTACTCGAAAACGGTGCATTTTCAAGAAAAACTTGTAGATACCTTTTTTGTAGAGAATTTCATGCAAAATATTATGACGTCATTTGTTTTTGAATGAAATGGATTTTTCGATTTCCCTCGGAAAATCGTCCATAAAAATTTTCCGGATGCTTTAACGGCTTATCACTCTCGAAATTCGGATTACCCGGTTCAAAATACATAAGAATAACTTGGGTGATCCCGTCGCGCTTCATCGGCTACGAAAACCCTCCCTGCCACCGGACTAAAAATATTCATAATGGATTTTTTCGAGGGGGAATAAACCGCTGAGAATATTGTGTACAATAATTACCAAAAACCGTAAGGAATGCCTTTAATACTCAAGTAATTCCCGAGTAATACCCAGTAAGTCCCGCGTACTACCCCCAAGTAATGGAAGTAATGCCCGTCGTCAGAAAAGTAAGAAAAATATAAAACTATGTCTTAATGTTAGGTTTGCCCTTTTTTCTTTATTGCACAATTCGGAGTTCCGCTACTGCTCTCTACTTTTTCAGACAATTCCAATTCCCATGTTTTAAAGACCTTTTTTTTGCCTTTACCGATTATTATTGTGCAGTACTTGTTCTCTTACTTCCGAATAATTTCTGTAATACCCACGTAATGTTTGAGTAATATCTCCCTTTCCCGTGTAATGCCCAATAATTCCTAACCGATTCCTCTAATGCCCGAGTAATACATCAGTAATACCTGTAATGCCCAATAATTTTCAAATAATGCCCCTAATTCCCAACTAATACCCGAATAATGCCACTAATCCCCAAGACATATACACCAAAATTCCCCAGCGGTTTCCCCCTTGGATTTTTTATTCAATATTGTTATTTTTTGTAGCAAAATGACATATACAGAGCGACGAAAAAATTTGTAACGACATCAATATTCACAAAAATACTTTTAGTTGGAATATTCAGAGGTAGCAATTTGGTTTTCGTTTTTTAAGATATCAAACAACATTTTTATACGCTTTTTACACGCTTTATATTAGCTTCACTTGTATGTTTATTTGTATTTTTGTTTGTTTGTTTGTATGTATGTTTGTTTGTATGTTTGCTTGTATGTTTGTTTGTATGTTTGTTTGTATGTTTGTTTGTATGTTTGTTTGTATGTTTGTTTGTATGTTTGTATGTTTGTATGTTTGTATGTTTGTATGTTTGTATGTTTGTATGTTTGTATGTTTGTATGTTTGTATGTTTGTATGTTTGTATGTTTGTATGTTTGTATGTTTGTATGTTTGTTTGTATGTTTGTTTGTTTGTATGTTTGTTTGTGTGTTTTTTTGTATGTTTGGTTGTATGTTCGGTTGTATGTTTGTTTGTATGTTTGTTTGTATATTTGTAACTGACTTCTTAGGGCGTGATTTTCACCCATTTCTAGACGTCCAAATGATTTGAAATTTGGCAGGTGTTCATAGTTCCGGTGACAATGCAATATAAGATTTTTTTTGTTATAAAATAACAAAATGGCGGCTCCAAGAGGGCGGACGAGATTTGTGATAATGGTTTGATTCAAAATTAGTATATAATGGTTTTCGGAGTCAGAGATTATTTTTAAACATTCATGAATTCAAAATGGCGGTTCCAAGGTGGCGGACGAGATTTGTGATTATGGTCAGATTCGATTCAAAATCGGTATGTGAGGTTTTTTTAGGTCGTATATTTCGAATGTTCTGTGTAAATTCATAAATTAAAGATGGCGGTTCCAAGATGTCATTATGGTCTGATTCGATTCAAAATTAGTGTGTGAGGGTTTTCGGGGTCAGAGATTATGAATTTTTCGTAAAAGTTTTTGAATGCAAGATGGCGGCCCAAGATGATGGACGAGTATTGTGATTATGGTCAGATTTGATTCAAAATTGGTATGGTTTTCGGGGTCGGAGATTCGATTTTTTAGAAAAAAAAATAACATTTTAAAAAAACTAAAGAGCACGCTTTACTTCCCATGGAATAAAAAGTAAAAAATAATTGACATTTGAATTTCTCAAATGTAAAAAAAAGCGTGGGTGCTTTCGATCTATATTCTCATATTTTTTAGTTTAATTGTCTTTAATTTAAGTGTTCTTTAGTTTTTTTAAACTATTATTTTTTAACTGCAGAATATGTAAGTGAATATAAGTAACCTTATCTCCAAATATTTCTACCATATGGAAAATATGAGGAAAGCATCTGACAGAAAACAACCAATTCCCTGGCTGATACCACGACAGACATTGAGTTACATCTAACAGATATTTGTGCAACGTTCTTCCAAGAAGACCCAATTGCAAATGCTTATTGTAATTACTTATACAGTAGATTATCCTTCATTTGGCAGGGGATGACCACCTGCAGACGCGTTTCGAAGTTCTTGCCTCTCGCCAGTGACAAGGTAGGTCAGACAAGATCAGAGTCGTCCAGCCCCAGTTCAATGAATTTTAATCCACCGTAAATCTAATATTTCCTCACAAATGAAACAGCGACTTACAGTAAAAGTCAGTCGCAGCGCCACCTGTGGGAAAAAACTTAAAAGCAATCCTCGGTAGCAAAGACTTCAGAAAGTGAACAGACTTCAAGAATTTTTGCCGGAGAGTATCAAATAAATGAAATAGTATATTGGACGATATCGAAGTACCCGCCTCTCCAAATAGTTCCACCATGTGGAAAATATGAGGAAAACATCTAACAGAAATTAACTACTTCCTTGGCTAATACCACGACGGACATTGAATTACATTTGACGCAATTTTACATTAAATTCGTTAAATATATTAATTTTGGATGACATATTTGCACTTGACTCAACTCTTTGCAGTATTTACATAAATTGTACTTTTCAAAGCATTTAATTTTTCTCAAATTGTTTAACGCAAATGCTTACAAGAAATGTTTTACATAAGAATATCTTTGTTTGCTGGTTCACTATACAGTAACTCAATGTAATTTACCAATATAAACCTCATCTGTCAAAAGCATGGCAACGAACCATGTTAATATTATATTTTTTACATTAGAAGTGTTATGGATTATTTAAACAAAAAATACATTTCTACCACCTTTAGTGACCTAAAATTATGAAAGGGCGATAGACTGATCTAATACCTATCTGAGTTTTAGCATTTGGTGTAACTAAAGTTGGTAATATTTTTTATTTAACGAAACATGGTGGACTTGACAAGCAGTAAAATTAATTTAAAATGACAGATTGGATTAATAATTTTTTTCCAAATTATGGTGTGAAATTTTCTTACCGAATACCACGCAAGCTTAAATTATTCCTGGACATTTTCTTTCGGCCACGAATATTTTAAGAAAATTATCCCGAGTCGCGAAGCAAAATATTTGTGCCCTCAAGAAAATTTCCGGAAATAATTTAAGCTCTTGTGATATTATAAGTGAAAACTAGAAAAAATTTAAAAAATCAACGATCTGAATGAAAATGCGAATTTTCACATTCAGAATTTTTCTTTTCAGTTAGAGTCTTTTCACAATATCTATCAGATGTAGTTCAATGTCCAGAGTTGAGCCAGGGAAGTAGTTGTTTTCTGTTATATATTACAAATAAATCACATTCTTCAATTTTAATGGAGAATGTTCCCCTTTTCAACATGAATACCTCGCAAGAGCTTATCTTGAACGATGGAAAATAACGACTAAAGTTTGTCTTTCAGCCGTAGATGATTCCAAAACAGATTTTATGAATATCCCATTGATATTTTCGAACAAAAAAAAAACCTTTTTCCTCTTCAGACTATATCACGAATTTACCTCAATTTCACAACACGCTTCAAAGGAATATTTATTTTGTCTTATTACTATGTCATATGGTTTTCAATTATATAAATTAATTATTACCAAACTCATAATGTCAATAATGGAATTTCCTCAATGAATGGCAATTATTTAATTTATTCCCAAAATCAAGCGGACTTGTTCTTGATCGAATGAAAAATAACCTCGATAAGTAGTTGTTTGTTTGACATTTCAAGATATCGTGCGTCTGCTTATTCATGCATGGTCCATTAAAATTAGAACGAGAGTTAGAAGCAATAAATACACTATTCATAGGAGCCACTGATATAAATGGAAGACATTATCCAATTTAGGACTTTTTATTAGATTCGATTCACATTAGTTGTTATTTGTTGTACCATAAAATTATGTCAAGTTCTGTAGGGGGGTCTCCGAAAATAACTAAAAGTACATCTGCACTAACAGTCAGTTGGAATTTAAAAACAGTTTTCAGTAAATCAGTTAGTTGATCCGAAGATATCGGGGTGAAGGAAATGATTTCTTTAATGCCGTCTCATAATTCATTTCGAACTTCGTATGTCTTATAATAATCCAGTACGATTGGGTTTTGAGGCGAGGATCGATTGCATCACCAAACTTGGTGTGATAGTTGTTGGACCAGGATAAACACGAAAACAAAAATTGTTTATCGATATTCCAGAGGTGGAAAATATATTTTTTTTTCATTTAAAAATAAATAGACTTTTGCTGCAATCTTGGAGAGTATATGAGTTATCGAAAAAAACTCAACAAGGTGAAAGACAGTTCAATTCTCCACAAAAATGATTCCAAGTAATTTTTTATGACAGGTTCAGGATCACGCACCCGCCACTGAAAATTCTGGCGGAGCCGAGTATTTGATTGGTCATAACTCTGCTAAAAATGATCACAGAAGGAAAAGGAAAAGTTCATATCGTTTCTCAAGATTCCTGCCTTTTCATGCAAACATAATATGCTAGTATCTGTGTACCTAAAATGTGTTTTTTCAAACTTCACGGAGATTTTTGCGGATGATCCGAAAATCATGAATAATTTACTAAATATGGAATTATTACACTGAAGCAGCAACCCATACCCCCTTTGGACTATATGCAACAATTTGAAAGTAGTGTAACAGGTCCTACTTATACACGCCAAAAAAAAATGTGTTTTACTCATGCCTCATTTTCAACTTACCCATAAAACCGGCATTATCTTCAGTAAAAGTTGAATATAATCGCTTATTCATATCCCAGTTTTTTCTTTGGCATGTATAAGTGAGACGTGCCTCACTAGTCTAAAATCGTTGCATATGGTCCAAAGAGTATACTGATTCCTGCGTCAGTATAACTTTTTCATATCAACTAAAATATCCATGACTTTCGGATCTTCCGTAAATATCGTAGAAGAGTTATGTGAAGTGGGACAAAACTCATTTTGGGTGCTCATATACTCACATGTTATATTTGCAGGAGGAAGTAGAAGTGTTCAGGAACGATATACTCTTTTTCTTTCTCTTAATATAATTTTTAGCCAAGTTATGACAAATATAATTTTCGGCCCTGCCGGAAATTCCAGTGGCGGTTAAACGCGAGCCTGAAAATTGATATCGCAATTCAATCAGGTTTTCCGAGAAAACGAGTGAATTTTGTGAGAAATTACTGAGTATATTTATTGTGGAGAATTGAATTATCTTTCGCCTTGTTGAAATTATTTCTTGATAAATCTTATACTTTCCGAAACAACAGCAAAAAAAATTAATTTTTTTAAATAATTTTTTTTTGTGTTCCACCCCTGATATTTTGGTAAGAAGTAGGGAAGCCCTCAGCATACATTGTGTCCAAAATTGAACAAACTATCTCGTCGGTTATATCTCTCTTAAAAATTCGCTCACTTCTCTGTATTAGAAAAGCTTGCGAATGACTCTGTTTTTCTGGCATATTAACAGTATCATCGTTAGCAGTTTATGCCAAAATCAGGCTTTACCCAACTTTATAGTCACAAAGCTCACAGAAATTGAACGAAAACACCAATTTCTTATACTTTCCTTTGTTATTCTCTGAATATATCATGAATTTTCTGCGAACCTTACAGAAAAATGTTGATTGAAATTGTCTTAACAATATTATAATAAGAACGCATTTTTTACCGGAAAAGTTGACTAGGTTACTCTTGTCTGGCATTAACATTCATCCTTCTCCGAGTTATACTAATTGGTTTTGAAATCTGGTTAGGTAGAATAATATCATGAGAAAACTACCCTAATTCCTATTCGTAGAAACAAGAATTCCCCAGTGTTATTGACCCCAATTCTTGAAATATGCCTGGTTTGTTTTTTCAGGTCAGCCTAATATTTATTCACATGCTGTTTCAATTTCGAATTTCGAGAAAGATATATTGAGAGTTGTAAAAACTCTGACGTACGCAGACTCAATCTCGCGTATGCCAAAATACGAATTGAGTTCAATTCAAATGTAATTTCTGTGACAATACTAACAATCTTGAGCAAATGTTCCAAAAGCATCTTCTCATTGTTCATATATTGGGCCATAATGTCGAAACTTACCAGTTTCTGCAATTTTTTCGTTTCTTTCTTCAGGCAGCAACTTCTGCAGAGTATGTAAACTTCTCAGTCTGCCTCTAACTCTGATGATCATCCCCATTGTAATTAACAAAAACGCATAACACTGAAATTCAACTAGGAACACCTCTCCCAACTTGACACTATACTTCCACGTTTTCAGTTTTCTGACGTGCAGTTTTCAGCGGACGCACTGAAATAGATTTCAGGAGAATAATTTTCAATTCCTACTCTTTTCTTATTATTGTGAATGCGCCGACTGCGTTTTATTCATGTTTTGATAAATATTTATCCTAGTGGGCTCGTTTTTTATTTGTGTGAAATTTTTCAGAGGTTATTTACGTCCGGTCAAGTCTTGGCAGCTGTAAATATGTTGCCACGCGTTTAATGTATACTGAAATAATGGATTTCTCTGTGATAGTGTTGTATAGGCAGAACGTCATCAGAACATCCTCCCTTCACAAACTTCATTCGACAAGAGTATCTCTAGTAGTTACAATTATAACAATAACATGGTTTCATAAAATGATTTTGGAAATGTATATCAAGATTAATGCTACATTACCAATCCACTGGCTGACAATATGCAGAACTTTTAATTGAGCTGTTTCAAAATGTATTGGAAGAAAAAATCATTAATGAATCAAGGTAATAACCAAGGCGCGGAATATCTTACGAAAATAATTAAATCTTGGTTATTTCGCATGTATAATATAACAAGTGCCGATAAAATTGCCGATTATTCTTCGACTTCACTTGACGAGTTATCATAAAATCTGAAAATATAACGAATGCGTAGCACGAGTGCTATTTTCTAAATTTGTAATTTCTAACAGAAAACAACTACTTCCCCGGCTAAAGCCACGCTGGACATTGAACTACATCTGATAGATATTGTGAACAGACTCTAACTGAAAAGAAAAAATCTGAAAGTGAAAATTCGCATTTTCTTTCAGATAGTTGATTTTTTTAATTTTATCTAGTTTCCATTGGAAATTTATCAAATATATTAGATAGAGAGAATGTTATTAAAAAATATCACTCACAGAAATCGTTCATTTCAAGCAACGTTCGCTTCTCTCGCATTTAATCTCCAATACATTTTTTGTCAACAAAAATCTATTTCGCTTTAGCATGCTGATCAGGGAGATTGATAGAATTGGAAAAGAGGCTCTTCAGAAGCAATTATACACAACAAGGATGGAAATGATTGAAATATTTCTTCTGCCGTTACACTTTGAAAGTTATTTTTTGACATAGACCTGTCATGGGCATTGCATTTTGATTTTTGTTTGAAAATATGAATAGGATGTTCATAAAGCTGTTGTGGAATCATCTACGGCTGAAAGACAAACTTTAGTCCATCGTTCAAGATAACCTCTTGGGAGGTATTCATGTTGAAAAGGGGAACATTCTCCATGAAAATTCATGAATGCAGTAGAAATTATGCAAATATAATATGTGAGA
The DNA here is from genome assembly GCA_958298965.1 of Chrysolina haemoptera. NCBI lineage: Eukaryota > Metazoa > Arthropoda > Insecta > Coleoptera > Chrysomelidae > Chrysolina > Chrysolina haemoptera. The sequence goes on along the minus strand of OY282600.1, from coordinate 25,368,899 downwards.
ATCTGGAGTACCTGAAATGTGTTTTGTCCCACTTCACATAACCCTTCTACGACATACGGTAAGCGTGAACCTGAAATTTGATGTCGGCGTTCAATCAACGTTTTCCGAGAAAACGGGCAAATTTCATAAAAATTTACTAGGAATAATTTTTGTGGAGATTTGAAGTGTCTTTCACCTTGTTGACTTGTTAAATTATATATACTTTCCAAGATTACAGCAAAAATCTATCAATTTATTTTAAACGAAAAAAAAAATGTTCCACCCCTGGAATTTCGGTAAACAATTTTTTTTTCGTATTTTATCATGGTTCCAGAAACTAGCATAACAAGTTTGGTGGTGCTACAATCGATCATCGTCTCAAAACCCAATCGTACTGGATTATTTACCATCCTATAAAATCCTATAATGTTCAGAGAACATCGTGAGAACCTAGGAAAAGTAGGCATGAATTAGTGTTCTTGAATTTCTGCAGGGTGTATGCCTCAGGAAACTCTTCCCGAGGAAGAGACTTTCAAAGCTTTACCTTCCGTTGGATGAATGATGCCCGGTAAAGAGATGTTTGGCATGTGCCCAAAGTGACGGCATATAGATGTGAGGACTGAGCTCGACGGGTCAGTTTCGATGGAACCGCTAACCGTGTAATGATTGATGATATTGATATTGACGGGAAGCGATATACTTCTTAGCACGTATCCAAATTTTTTAGAGTTACTTTTGGCGATGGAACTTGCATGGTTTTCCATAAAATAGTACTATTGATATTGTAATACCTATCATTGGAATAGAAAATTTCATTGCTATGAATATATAGTACTAAAATAGTTACGTTGGGCACTGTGAGATCGGTCTTTTGAGTTTATTGGATCCCATTCTAAGATTTCTTTATTTATATCGTTCACGATTCTTCCCAATTCAATTCTGCTTTGACTGGCTGATATCGAAATTTTGGAAGAGAAAGCGGTATACCTAAAGGGTAGGTACTAACAACCGCAAAGCTGTGCACTACACATGAAGTAGCCTCCAACAAATCATTGATATAAAGCAACAGTGTTGGTTCTTGAACGGATCTCTGCGGAACACCAGTACTCATTTGTAGAGTGTGGGATAGTACTCCATCAACCACCAACTGAGGAGATCGGTCTGAGAGAAAGCTAGATAGCAAGGAACACAACTGGGGGGGGGGTAGCCATAAGATGGAAGTTTGGCAAGAAGTATGGTGCCAAAACCGATCAGACAGCAGTGCCACAAAAGATCCATATTTGTAGACAAACCACAACAACCAACATTGTTACTCTGGTAGATCTGACATTCGAAGGGTTCACACCAAGCATATTACTGAAATTTCACCTGACTTTATTTAATTTTACTTCCGTGTCAAAAAATATTGTACGATTCAATTTTGAAAAGTGTGCTTAAACACTGGTATGAATTGCAGAACTGGCTACGCTTGTTTTGCAAACACTCGCACTGTTCAAGAACTCCACTTCTCACACTTGTATCATGAACAGATATCCTCAAAATGAGAATTACGATCTTATTGTGTCTTAAACCACTAGACTTTGTTATTTACATTTCGAGCTGCGGTCACACCTAGTTTGGTTTGTCAGGCAACTACAGGGTTTTTCCGAAATTGGGGCAATTAAGAAAATGGGTTGTTATATAGAACATAATGTATCAATAAATACCAAGAATTTTCGTTTTTGGAGCAGTGAAAAATGTTCGAAAAATTTTATGAAATCGCTTTCAGGTAACTTTGTTTGGAAGGCACTGGATTGATTCTCCAGGATACAGCGTGTCTGACCGCTGGCAGTATTTCAGCGCGATTTGCGCAGGCTGCAGACCTCTTATCAGTGATTACCAAAAAAAGTCTTGAAAACTTAAAAAAAAAAAATTTCGACAAAAAACTATTCTTTCATTTCGTTTTGTTTTATCATCTACTCCCCATTTCATTTATTGTTTTCGGAAACACCCTGTATAGAAAAATAATCCAGTACACAAAAAATATCGTTGCCTCCTCGGAAATTGAGTAAATTTTTCATCTTATATTGGCAACGCTGGGGAAAAAAACTGACTTTGAATTGAATTAATAGAACCTATGATTAACTCAACAGATGACGTTATTTTTATTTCGCACTTGTAAACATGTTTTGACTGTGGGTTGGGTACGTTGTATTTTCACTTCAGATGGCGTCCACTGGAATGATCCAATACGTTTCTTCGTAACCAGCTGAATTTTGCGTTGCCACGTGGAGAGGATGGATTTTTTGTTCCAATTCTGTTTACGTATCACATGGTTTCTTGACATGGCGAGACATTTTGAGAGTTGTGATGTATCACCACCCAACCAATTTTTCGTTCGTTCGTTCGTTTTCTTCATTATTTTGCTAACCGCTGTTATCTGCTGACAGGCCATTGTAGGCTTAACAGACATATGAATATTATAGGTCTGTCGGAAGAAGCAATTTGCAGGTTATGCCAGGAAGAAGAGGAAACCGCAATACATGTAATGTGCCAGTGCGAAGGACTAGCAAGGGTGCGGTTTCTACAACTTGGAGATGAAAAACCAAGAGCGGAAAGCTATCTCGAGAGGCCATTATCAAATCTGCTCAGTCTGATGGAATGGACGAAGCTAGATGATGTGCTATAAGCAATCGGAGCCTCCACAATAGATCTGAAAAGGTAGCAATGGATTAGGCCAAGGGGCCAGCTCCCTTGTAACATCTAACATCTAACCGCTGTTAACACTTTAGTTGTTTCATACTCTATAATATATTATTTTTCAACCCATACCCTCCACTTCATTCTTTGTTTCATGGTTCCGTGAATACCATTTTCCTGCTCTGTTTGCATTTACCCTATTTTCGCCTGCCATCGGTTTTTGTATTGCGTCCACGTTCGTAGCCTATTTATTTATTACTATTTCTGGCCCTGATATACAGGGTGTTAATTAAGTACGTTGACAAACTTCGGGAGGTGCTTCTTTGAAAGTTTTCAGGACGTAAAAGTTCATATAAACAAATGTCCTAAACGTCTTGGTTTTCGAGATACAGGATGGTAGAAATACATTTTTTTCAAGACTTTTTGTAGTAAACCACGACATTTTCGACAATAATCAGTTCAATTTTAGTTCGAAAATATGAATAGGAAATTCATAAAATCTATTGTGGAATCATCTGCGACTGAAAGACAAACTTTAGTCGCTATTTTCCAAATAAATCACATTTTTCATTTTTCAATTTTCATGGAGAATGTTCCCCTTTTCAATCAGTTCAAATTAGGCACAATCCATTCATTAGTACACACGATACAAAATAAGTCATTTCTTGAATAATTCACAGGGTCCTACTTTTCTGTGGGTATTAGATTAAATATCTTCCTGTACAAGATTATCTATTTTGTATCCGCGAAAGCTTTTGAATTTGTTACTCACAGAATAACCTAGATCAAACAATGAAAGAAATTATTTTTAATTTTTCAGTGCATTTGTATAAAAACTTGTCTTTATATTTTTCAATTTATAATTTATATTCATCATAGATTTTTCTAATTATGAAAAATATTTATTCCAATTTACAATAACTGAGAATGATTTATTTTCAAATTTTTCTAATGTAATGGGACACTGGAAAATGTTTGCATTCATATTTTCGTTATAGCTCTTGAACCGTACAAGTAAATGAAAAACAATGTACAGGGGAGAACAAAAAGTATGAATTTTGATCAGGTGTAAACTACCCCTTATTTTTGACATTATCAAAAAGTTCATTCAAAGAGGTTGTTTAGAATCGAAAACAATATTCAGATTCGAAATTACAGCCAAGGTAGTTTACTCTGGATCAAAATTTTTTGTTCCCCCTTGTCATCTTGTTAGCAAATATGTCACTTCTGTTCGTCTGTTAGATTAAATGAGTCTCATTGATTCGTTATTCTACACGATTGCCGAAAAAATAGTGTACGCAAGACGTCCGAAGACAGTTTTTCTCTACGACTATTGTATTCTACATTGATTACATATTGGTTACTAGTTAAAGAATGAAGATGATTCCAAGACATCGTGGATCCTAACTCATTATTCAATGGCACTCGGCCAATCACAGATTCAGAATTTTCAGAATCCACGGTAACCGAGAGGTTTAGACCAATGACAAAACAGCAAATGTATACCAAACAAATTTCTCAAGAAGGCTTTGCTTCGTTGGACTTGGCACGGCTTGGCATCTGCGAATGTCAGATTGACTGTTTTCTTTCTTAGTTTTAACTTTAGCTCCGGATGAAATCTTCTTGCAACAAAGGTATTTTGAATAATATGTATCTGAACATTCTACACAATATCGGTTTTTGGTCAAACAGAGTTTGTTTAGTCATAATGTCATACACAAATTTTGTAGTTACCTGTGTGGTCCAGTGGTACGGACTCGTGGAAAAGTTAAAGGTTGTTATAAGAGCGCGAGGCAGCGAACACGTAATCCTGAGCACAAAAACGACATGATCCGTGTGGAAGGATAAGCTGGAGAAACTAGACACTCGGGACAATTCTCTGTGGAGGATGACGAAGCGACTTTCGAGACGCTTCGCACCGATTCCTGCCATGGAGAATGGTAACGATACGCTAGCGACTGATCTTCAGAAGCCTAAGTTATTTGGGTAATACTTCGCAGGCGTCTACAAAAGGGTGCCTGACGTTAGTGAGGGACAGAGACGTAACACTAAGATAACGGAAGACTTTAGAGAGTTTCTGCCCCTCCCTATTGGTTCTCATAGGTTTGTCAAAATCATGACAAACTATGAGGAACTGACGGAAGTCATAAAAAGGCTTGCGACGAATACGGCACCTGGGCCGGATGGTGTGGATGCCATTCTACTTAAAAACGCGCCGAGAAAGATCCTCGCCCAGCTTATACATTTGATAAACGCTATTATCAAAAGGGGTGTTACCAGATTGTCTGAAGAAGGCGCTGGTGATACCCATTCTCAAACCTGGTAAGGATGGCCATAAACTCGACAGTTATCTTCCGATCTCACTCTTGAGTTTGATCGCCAAGGTGATCGAGAAGATCCTCCTGAGACGGCTATTGAGTCTCGAGGAGAAACTCAAAATGATCCCCGATGTACAATTCGGGTTTAGGAAAAACCATAGTACCAATTCCCAAGTGGTCAGAATTGTGCACGGGGTGAAAGAGGCAGCTCATCGCGGACTCAATACGGTCATGGTCCTGTTGGACATGAAAAAAGCCTTTGACTTGGTATGGGTGGAAGGTCTAATCTCTAAAATGCTGTTGGCAGGCATGCCTTCATATTTAGTAAAATTGGTTGACTTCTACCTTGTTGGGAGGACTTTTATGGTGCGAGTAAATATCACTCGCTCCGCAGAGTTTTCTATCGAATCAGGTTCGTAAGTCCCACCTCAATATCGAGCAGGTGAAAAACAAATTGAGAGGTCTACTCACGAAATTCAGGTACCTAGTGGAATTTCTGGACATAAAGAACTTGAAGAAGCTATATTATGCACTTGTACAATCCCAAATGTCATATTTGCCCATTCATTCTCAAGCGTCGCAGCCCAATATAGGAACCAAGTTCACTTGGATAGGAAGGTCGTACCATATTTGGAGGAGAACAATATCGTGGTGAACTCGGCGAAGTCAGAGACCATCAACTTCACCAAGAAGTATACACACTCGAAATTATACAGGAAGTTGGTGATCAATGGCCAAGCCGTGGAAAACGTGAACACTGCGAAATACCTGGTAGTGCAGTTGAACAAGCGACTTTGGCAGACACATTACTCTGGCTATACAGAGGGCTGGTGGTGCTCTTAAGCGCACCTACCCTCTGATAGCTAGAGGCTCAAAACTGAGTATGGAGAATAAACTCTTCCTCTACAAACAGATCATAGGGCCATCGTTAACGTAAGCTTATCCAGTGTTTTGCAGCCTTAAGCCCACACCTCTAGCGAGGTTGGACAGGATGCAAAACAAAGTGCTCCGTGTCATAACCTACAGTAGAAGATACATTCGGTTGGAAACTCTTAGGGAGCTTGCTGGCGTCGACTCAGTCCCGACATATATTAGAAACTTGTCTTACAAGTTTTATAAATACTACATTGATAAAAGTCCTCTCACCAAGGACATTACTAAGCTTAGGTTGTACGATAATGAGCCCCGCAAACACGGCGGGCTCATCTATCAAGCGCTGGAAATCTTCCAGGAGAGACGGGAAGAACCGGTTCCTTAGGGAACCAAATCGAAAGTTAACTCTTAAGCGCAATTACCTCGACCCAGTTTTTTGCTTCAGCCTTTTCCGGGATGATCATCGAAACAACTAACCTCAGCAACTTATTGCAAACCTGTATCTACATGGAATAACAATGATACAACACGCATAAGCTACGCAGGAGGCGTGCGTCTTACTGATTAATATCACCGCGGGTAATGAAATGTCCGGCTTTACGTTAACACCAGCGTGGCCGGACCACGGTACCCCTCCCCGGGGATGACTAGGTTCGGTCTGGCAGGGCGCTCTCCAGTTCTCCTGATCGAGGACAGGAGAGTTGCTACTTCTGCGCCATCTCCCACTCCTTCCTTTTCCCCCTGGGTTAGAAGCTTGTGGAAATGAGATACGTGGCATGTCATTACTCGTGATATGTAGTAATTAATTTTATAAAATAAACATCTATTTATTTATTTATTTTATAAGAGCGTGAGTTCGAATCCTACTGGTGGAAGTTTTTTTCCCCTCGAGCATTAATTTATTTATGTATAATTGTTATTTTTCCTTATATTGCTTTGTAATTTATACTACCTTTTGGTAATAAAGGCAATAATTTCGATAGATACCTGTAAGTACCACAAATTGAGCTCTCGTCATAAATTTATAAATTTACGTGAAGTCGTAGAGAAAGTATAGTCTTCTACTCGCGTATAGTGAGCATTATTCTCTCGGATAATTCCGAAACTCGCCTACGACTCGTTTCGGAATCTTTATCACCGAGAATAATAGCTATCATTATACGCTCGCCCTAAAATTTTGTCCGCTCGTCCAAAAAATTGTATTATCCGGATTTTACGTAAATTACTATTGTTGACAGGAATTTCTTCTAGGAAGTATTTTCGTAATTGTAGATATGATTATAAATGAATTTAAGAACCACTTCATATTTATTTTTTCAATAATATTGTTTATACTTCTGGAACACGCAGTAAACACCCACCAGACATATATCAATATAAAGTTGTGAAGTTAATGTTTTCCAATTTTTTAACGATATAAAATTTATTCGAAATGTTATGATTGCGGCAACTGCATCATTCTAACAAATGGTTGGCACTTATCCATGGCAATTTTTTGTTATCATGTTCTGATCGATTTCCAAATGTGGGAACTATTGGGATATCTCTGCGATGATTTGGTGAGTAAATTGAATTCTCAATTGGTCCATGAATAAGTATAGACAGTTGGTTGAAATAGCACGAAAGCATGAACAATTTCGGATTTAAAATTATATATGGTTTATAGACTACTAGCCCGTATAACATTTTGGAGGGGTCATTTGAGCCAGTATGAAACATATTCAGAACGATGATGCTGCTATATGAAAAAATTACTTCAGGCACTATGTCGTCATTTCTGGGTGGTGAACTTGACTATAATAATAATAATAATTTTTCATCTGTAGATGTGGCGAAATTTTATGCGTATTTTGAACGGTTTGTACCAGTATGGCACTAATTCTTCCAGTAAGTTTGACGTTCAAAGAACATGAATACGAAATTTCAAACATATATGTGGCGGCAATCTCGTTTTATAACCAGATGTTTTGTTGTATAACATTCTACGGCTACCACCGCTCGAACGATTTCTCAAGTTGTGGTCTCAGCTCATCGTGTTATGTATGGCAACACACGGTATACGGCAGCTGCTTGTCAAGCGACCCACAACATATACAGGGTGTTTCCGGGTGGCTTCGTTTCTGAGATACAGGGCGTTGAAATTAAAGAAAAAAAAACGGTAATAATAAAATATCATGAATATCCTTTAACCGATTTGGTTGAAATTTGGTACTTTTATTTAAACTAATAAGGCGCTTATTTAGCCCTATTTAGATTGAAATTATTGGGGCCATTGACGTCTCAGTGGGCACCACAGCCAACAATATTGTAAAAAAAAAGTACGCCACTGACTTTTTTGGTAAATTTTAATTTTTTTTTTAGATTAAACAACTGAAAATACAACTTTTTGGTCTTTTGTATTTTCTTCATATCCAGCTTCGTTTTCGATAAAAAAAATTAAAGCCATTCTATTGCACATCATGAACACCTGCATTGGAGACCAGCTGACATTAATAGTAGGGTTTTTCTTACACATATTTCATTTCAAATTTAAAAAGTTAATTTTTGTTTTGGATTACTGGTTGTTAATTGTTCATCATCCGTAATAATTTAATAGCGATAGGCGTACCTGCATACGATAATGAATAATGCCCCTTAAATGCAGGTAAGGTCGCTTTAACAACATTATTGTCACAACAGTAAAATTCAGAGTTGTCAATTAGCAGCGATTCCATCATGAGTAATTATACTAACACTGAAATGGCTGACATGCACCTTATTTATGGATTAGCAAATGGAAATTCGGGAGAAGCACGAAGAATTTACCAGGACAGATATTCTAACAGAGTAATTCCTTGCGCTAAAACATTTAGAACACTACATGCAAGATTATGTGAAACTGGGAGATTCAATAAAAATGCAGGTGGTGGAAGACCAGAAACGGTAACAACGCCTGAACAAGAAGAAGCTATACTTGATGCGATAGAAGAAGATCCTTCAAATAGTACCAGGAAGATTGCACTGCAGCTTGAAGTTAGCCCAAAAACCGTTTGGAAAGTTCTAAAAAGAAACCTCCTATACCCATACCACATACATCGGGTCCAAGCTCTTATTATTAGAATTAAAAAAATCAGTTATCTAAATGAAAATGCGAATTTTCACTTTCTGATTTTTTCTTTCCTTTCAGTTAGAGTCTTTTCAAAATATCTATCAGATGTAATTCAATGTCCAGCGTGGCTTGTACCGGGGAAGTAGTCTTGAACCATTTGTAGCTGAAAGACCTTCCTCAAAATAATGTTTTCGAGTATGGCACCACTTTCGCACTGGATAAGTATGGTATAATTTTCTCATCGCATAGTTTTTTTTCAAGTATCGAAAATTTGAAATGCCATACTGTAACAATTCGTTTCATTTTTTTATTTTTATTTTTGGTTCTAATGTGAAGTCTTCCGCCCCATGGTTACAGTATGGGATATTTTGTATCCAAACGAACCGAATACAATGATGTCAAACTGTAAACATTATTTTACGTATTGTACAGTCGTATTTCGAAAACGCGTGTCGAATAAATAAGTTTTTCAGGTATGGCACCGCTTTTTCCTCCTATTAGAAGTATGGCAAATATAATAACGGTCACATTGTCTCATATACTTTCAAAAAATCCAAATGCCATACTGGTACGAATCGTTTCGAAGCAAAAATAAAATTACACTTTTTCGGTGGTAAGGCGGCCATTTGGAACCGTCAGAAAAGTATAGCATGGTGATATTCGTGAATGGCTACTCGACGATGATTAGCACAAATTAGCCTGGTACAAATGATCGCATTTTTTATTTTTAATCAATGTGTTCTCGTCGGTATGGCAGGCTGTAAGTCATACCGGAGAAGTATGGCATTACGCTATCGCCTACTTCTTTTTTCATTGCCTTTCGAAAAGTACAAGAATTTTTGTGGGACAAATCGTTCGACTTTCGTAATCAATCCGGCACGTTCGTAGAGCTGAGTGAATTATAATAAATGAGAAGCTGCCAATCAAAATTTGGATTTAAATATTTCATCACTTTTATTTCTTTTATTTTATGTCTGTATGATATTCTTATGATTTTCTTTTAAAATATAATATTTTATTTCTTATTTTATTTACGTGCTGTATATATCCCCCTTATAATGTCGGCCGTTCTCATTTCCTACCTATGTATTTATCAGCTTGTCAAAATTTCGCCAGGTATAATTTTAGTTTTTTCTCAAGTGATACATTTTATTTAGTCCTGGGTTCTTCTTATTGAAAAATGAATCGTCATTTTTGTTCGAAAATTGTTTGTTTCGGGTACAATTTTAATTAGGCCGCCATTTGCATATTTCGCAATGAATTAACGAACATAAAATTCTTGGAAAACCATTGATACGTCGTTAGTGTCAATGGATACGATCAAATAAATTCATCAATTTTTTAAACTTGAATTTTATTGACAGGTGAAAATGGAAAATTGTCGTCAATATTCATTCACCAATAATTCATGAATTTTAAGGGAATTTCGAGTAACTTTCGGTCTGTTATGATACCTGTTCGTTGGATAAAAGTTCTTGGGTTGAACCATTTCATATCATTATGTTGGTATATCTAATAAACTAACAACAGAATTGGCGAATAAATTGTCGTGTGTAATACAACCAATGCTCATCAATTTCAGTAGTTATTCGTTCGACATATTCTAACCTTCAATAATCCCATTTACAACTTCTATTGGTTTCATCTCCTGTGCTAAAATTTCGTGAATAGCTTCAGTATTATTTCCAAATTCAAAGAATGAAACAACAATCCATTCAAAGATTCATAGTATCCATATAAAAGTACATATTTATACGAGGGCGCTCGAATCAGTGAAGAAAAGAGATCCAATATTGAGTATGCAGGTGTTCCGCAAAAATCACTTCGACGGTGCGATTTTGGATGAATTCTTGCAAATTTTTATGACAAGAAAGATAAATGTATGAGACAGGCACCTCTCAGAGTACTTTTTTGAAAAAAAAATTTGCTATTGAGATAAAAATGGTGAATCTGGTAAAATTTCTGCAATTTTTTCAAGGTCATTTTTAACAAAAATTGGAAAAAGTACTCTGAGAGATGCCTAGATCCAACCTTTTGAATTCAGATGGTGAAAAAAAATCTCGAATTCATTGAGCGAGCTCCGAGTATTTTGATTTCTCCTGCTCCTTGTTTCACCAGTAGCCACTAATAGGGTTAACCCCCTCTTAACGTCCACAAGATTGGGCCGCCACTACCAGCGCTATGACCATCATTTTTCTTTTCGTCATAACGTTATTAGACCCCTGAAGGGTCGCCATACTTGGTACAAATGACCGAAAATTTTGTGTTACCATCTCTCGGTCTATTACGCAGATATCAAATCAGAAAATTGAGTGGGACTGGGTATTAAACAATTTTTGCTGAGAGCCACATTTTCGATCAACATCATTCAAATTGTTTTTGAGAGCAGGGTCACCAAAAACTAGTCGCCCAGGAATAAAATTTACTTTAGCCGCACACTTGAAATGTCCACATTTTCGATAACGATAACACGCAAAGGATATCCGATTTTCATTAGTAATTCCAATAACTAAATGCAATTTTGATTTCCTGCCAACAAAATGAATCATCACTACTAACCTCTTCCATCTATAATTTTCAAATCAAATTTGACGTTTCAGTCACATCAGGATAAAGACGGCCCTGAACACTATAGCGAACAATGCGATTATCAAAAAAACTAGTTGGGATATCATCAAATAACTGGGTGTGTACGAATATGTGATTAACATAGCGCAAGTATAATTAGCAAAATCAGCACAAGGCCATATTGTCGAATGTACGAGCCACATTTATTTGTAACAAAATTTGCGCCAGAATTATTCATCAATCAAAAAGATTCTGGCATACTTACTATGGTGAGAGTTGTTCAATTTTTGGTATAACTGATTTCCGAACCTAGTCCAATAATACAGGGTGTTTCTTATGTACGTGTAGAAAATTCAGGAGCATGTTGCTGGCGTCAAAATTCCTACAAAAATATGTCTGCAAGTTTTTCGTTCCTGAGATACAGAGTCTCAAAGTTGAATTCTCATTTCTTTTTTTCGTGGATAAATCTCAAGATATTTGTGACATTCTGGTGAAGTTTCATATTTGGGAGCATTTTTCAATGATAAAATCAAATATGATGTTAGTTTGCCCCGAGGGGAAAAGCGCTGGGGAATTTTGGTGTACATGTCTTGGGTATTAGTGGCATTACTCGGCTATTAGTTGGGAATTAGAGGCATTACTCGGGTAATAGTTGGGTATTAGGGGTATTACTTGAAAATTATTGGGCATTACATGTATTACTGGTGTATTACTCGGGCATTGGAGGAATAGGTTAGGAATTATTGGGCATTACACGGGAAAGGGAGGTATTACTCGAGCATTACATGGGTATTACAGAAATTATTCGGAAGTGAGAGAACAATTACTGCACAATAATAATAGCTGAAGGGCAAAAAAAAATTGGAATTGGAAATTAGAATTGTTTGAAAAGTTATAGAGCAGTAGCGGAAATCCGAATTGTGCGATAAAAAAAAGGTCTTCCGACTTGTAATTGACAGCAACCTAACATTAAAATACGATTTTATATTTTTCTTACGTTTCTGACACGGGCATTACTGGCATTACTAGGGGGGCATTGCTTATGGGGTATTACTCGAGAATTACTGGGTATTACTTGGGTAATAGTTGGGAATTAGGGGTATCACTTGAAAATTATTGGGCATTACATGTATTACTGGTGTATTGTTTTTGTGTGTTGGCATCGACTGCTATGGCCATTAGCCACGTGTTCTGGATAGGCCTTGTTACTAACTCCTTACGCCACCTTAGGAGCAGCACTGTTAATTACTAACGCAACAGTGAATCGTGAAGGATTATCCCCAGCCAGCAACAAGATTCAATCACTCAGATTTCGACATCTGAAACTGAAAAAACCTTGCTCTACCTGGGGATCGAGCCCGCGACCTTTTGATCACGAACCACGGCACTAACCACTGCGCCAAATCCCCGCCCTACTGGTGTATTACTCGGGCATTAGAGAAATTAGTTAGGAATTATTGAGCATTACATACGGGAAAGGAAGGTATTACTCGAACATTACATCATGGGTATTACAGGAATTATTCGAGTGAGAGAACAATTACTGCACAATAATAATCGGTCTGGAATTGTCTGAAAAATTAGAGAGCAGTAGCGGAAATCCGAATTGTGGGATGAAAAAAAAAGGTCCTCCGAATTGTAATTGACAGCAACCTAACATTAAAACACGATTTTATATTTTTCTTAGGTTTCTGGCACGGGTATTACTAGCATTACTTGGGGGGTATTACTCGGGAATTACTAGTTATTACTCGGGTAATAGTTGGGAATTAGGGGTATTACTTGAAAATTATTGGGCATTACATGTATTACTGGTGTATTACTCGGGCATTGGAAGAATTAGTTAGGAATTATTGGGCATTACATACGGGAAAGGGAGGTATTACTCGAGCATTACATCATGGGTATTACAGGAATTATTCGAGTGAGAGAACAATTGCTGCACAATAATAATCGGTGAAGGGCAAAAAAAAGGTCGAAACATGGGAATTGGAATTGTCAGAAAACTTAGAGAGCAGTTGCGGAAATCCGAATTATGCGATGAAAAAAAAAGGTCCTCCGACTTGTAATTGACAGCAACCTAACATTAAAACACGATTTTATATTTTTCTTACGTTTCTGACACGGGCCTTACTAGCATTACTTGGGGGGTATTACTCGGGAATTACTAGTTATTACTCGAGTAATAGTTGGGAATTAGGGGTATTACTTGAAAATTATTGGGCATTACATGTATTACTGGTGTATTACTCGGGCATTGGAGGAATTAGTTAGGAATTATTGGGCATTACATACGGAAAAGGGAGGTATTACTCGAGCATTACATCATGGGTTTTACAGGAATTATTCGAGTGAGAGAAAATTGCTGCACGATAATAACCGGTGGAGGACAAAAAAAAGGTCGAAACATGGGAATTGAAATTGTCTGAAAAATTAGAGAGCAGTAGCGGAAATCCGAATTATGCGATGAAAAAAAAGGTACTCCGACTTGTAATTGACAGCAACCTAACATTAAAACACGATTTTATATTTTTCATACGTTTCTGACACGGGCAATACCGTCATTACTTGGAGGGTATTACTCGGAAATAACTGGGTATTACTCGGTAATTTACTTGGGCATTAGAGACATTATTTAAGATTTTTGCGAATTAGTGTGCACAATAATTTCAGCGCTGGGGAATTTTGGTGGACATGTCTTGGGTATTAGTGGTATTACTCGGGTATTAGTCGGGAATTTGAGGCATTACATGAAAATTATTGGGCAGTACAGGTATTATTGGTATATAACTCGGGCATTAGAGGAAAGTTAGGATTTTTTGGGCATTGCACGGGAAAGGGATGTAGCATTACATGGGTATTACAGAAATTATTCGGAAGTAAGGGAACAATTGTGCACAATTATAAGGGCAAAAATTGAAGTCTTCAAAACATGGGAATTGAAAATTACATGAATCATCCATAAAATTAGAAGGCGGAAATCAGAATTGTGCAATGAAAAAAATCTTTGACTACAAACTTAACATTAAGACACGATTTTAAATGTATTACTTTTCTGACGGGCATTACTGGCATTACTTGCGAGGTATTACTCGGGAATTACGTGGGTATTAGAGGCATTACTTACGATTTTTGGGAATTAGTTTACACAATATTCTCAGCGGTTTTCCCCTCGATATTGCCTATAAAATACAAAATTATACAGTAGTCTGGTTGCTCCCATGACGCATGATAAATTATTAAAATAACAACGAAAACGAAATTTTGTACGACCCGATCGGATCATTAGTAATGTATAAAAATTGGAAAAACCGGAAAACTCAGCGATTTTTTGAAAAACTCACAGATCTGCAAGTTTTCAATTTGTAGACTTGGCCCTTTCCATGGAAGTAGTGAATAATATTGTGTAACCCATTTGTGCACAAAATACTCTACCGCATAGACGGGCTACTTTTTGAAAAAATGGTGTTTGCCCGACAGGGGGAGGGGGGCAGGGGGATACATCAACTCAAAATTTTTAAATGGCATGGGGGGTCAAGTGTCATTGGGCATGAAATTCTATTCTCTTTACAACCATCTAAATTTTTTTGAATTTCGTTAATATTTTTTTTGCAATTCAAAATCGATATATCAAATATAAATGCGGATCTGTATAGTACTCATACCTGGATAAATTTGAACGGTTTGATGTGGAAGAATGAAACCAAAAATATTTTGAAGGGCATTACCGATACTACTTTTTGAGAGAAATAACATTGCAGTTACTCGACAGATGGCGCTGGGGGTACATTAACTCAAAATTTTCGAATGGCATGTAAATCGAAATTGGGAAAAAAATTATGATGAAAATCCAAAAAGATTTTGATAGTTGTAGAGAGGATTGAATTATTTTTTCAACAATGTCACTTGACCCCTCATACCATTTAATAAATTGGAGTTGATGCCCCCCCCGCGCCCCCTGTCAAGCAATTATCATATATTCCGTTTCAAAAAGTATTATGAGTGAAACCCTCGAAACGGTTAAAAGGTATATGAAAATTTTTCATTTTTCAACCGGAAACCCTACATGAAATTGATAGTTTTTCACTCTAGAGATGAAAATGAAACAAATGAATACTATCATGCGACCCGATGGAAACATATTAAAAACAATTTGATGCATTTTTAACACTAATAACAGTTAGTGAGGAATCACACTGATCGACCAGGACCGACCGTCCGCGACCGTCCACCTACGACCAAAAGTAGAAGTAGATCAATGAAAACTTTCAAAGTCACACTGATCGACCATCCACGACCGACCACTAGAATAATTTTGTAAATCTAACATTAATTTGACATTCGAAAGGTTATGTGAATTGTCTGTTCATTTATTGAAAATAAGTTAAATTCATAATATCAATAGTTTTGCTTTAAATAATGAGCAGTACTGATACTGGAGAAGAACATTTTATTTTTCCGGTAGGAAATACCTATTTACATGAGATTTGTTGAAGTCAAAAGTTCATCATAAATGTGTGTCAAAATGACATTACGTCAGGATAGTGTGACACCTACCAAAATTTCCAGCAGACTACAATTTCGAACATGGTCTTTGAAAAACGGTCGAGGACGGTCAATGACGATTATACAGTGTGAGTTGTGCGATAAGAATATACGTGTTGGAAATTTTGGTCGTAGGTGGACGGTCGCGGACGGTCGGTCCTAGTCGATCAGTGTGATTCCTGGCTTAATCTCACTACTTGCCACTTGAATCAGCAAACGAACGTCACTTCGTTTGACAGTTTATAAACATTTGAGTTCTAAACATTTCAATCCAGTATTTCATAGACAACATCTATCGTAGAAAAAATAACATTTCCCACTCGAGATGAAATACGTTTTTTCGTTCGTAAGATTGCCACACTCGCTCTGCTCAGCTTCGCTCGAGTACAAACTCTCACCTCAAAAAAACAGTATTTTCATCTCTTGTTGAAAAATATACTATTTTACTTTTTGGCGTATTTAAATAAAAGCTTGTCTTCGAAATTTTTTGGTATTATTTTATATTACTTTTGCTCATAGATCAGAATTATACGTAGAATACCTACCACCAAATCTAGATCTTTAACGGTTTATCTCAGTTCACTTTTTTCTGTTTTCTTTTAATTTCATCATGATTATATTCGATCTGCCAATGTTTTTCCAACTCATTCATAAGTTGTGGGATCATTCTGGGTATTTACAATCGTAGTTTTATGGTGAGTCAGATATACTAAAATAGAATTCATCTTGAACGGAGTAGTTAATAATAAATCAAAACGCATAAAGAATACAACGCATTTATTTCAAGGAACAACTACAATATTCCTTCGATTTGTGAAAATAACATAAATGAAATGATTAAAACTGGAGAACCAGCGAAGCATTATATCTAGTTGTTTGATTTTAGCAGTATTTTTCTCATCATTTTTGATATGTTGTCAACGCTGTTGGGAAATCCGAAAAAACACCAAATAATCTGAAGAATCAACTGAATGAAAATGACACTTCTTCAAAGCAATGGAATCATTGGTATTTTCTCAGACATCATATATTTTATTGGTATTTTCTTAGATATCATATATTTTATTGGTATTTTTTTAGACATTGGGATGTTTTTCAGATGTTCCAAAAGTACCGTAAGGAATATCGGGGTGTTTTTCAGATGTTCCACAAGTACCGTAAGGAATATCGGGATGTTTTTCAGATGTTCCAAAAGTACAGTCAGGAATAAAAGTACCATTTTCAATAATGAAATCAAATGGCATTATAGGAAAATGGCCGATTTATGCAACATACCTAAAAACTAAACCTGAACCTAAGACTAAGAACTAGGAGGACTTTTAGTTCTAATTCTTGGTCTTAGGTTTAGTTCTGAGGTAAGGGTGCATAAATCGCCCATAACACTCTCATCTCTCAAGAGAACTACAAGAGATTGCAGATCAAATTATATTATAGGATTTGCCTTTTGTATGACAATATTTCAACAGGCGCAGCAGATAATAATGACCCAAAATTTTTTAAAAAATCTGGAACTTTATTTCCTGATGGTTTTCTTTGGTCAAGGTTTTTGAAAAAAAATAATCGTTGATCAAAAATGTTTAAAAAATTTGTAAAATAAAGTATTATTTTGTTATATATTCCATGTTTGGACACCAAAGGGGTAATACTATATAAACAAAATAAAGCTGGCTGCAATGAAAGAAAATCAGCAGATACTCCAGAAGTATTCGTGGAAAGCTTCCGATTGTACCTATTCAATAATTTTGACCTCATAAATAACCTATTATACTTATATAAAAATTATTTTCTTGCTTATTATTAAATCTATTCCAAAATTTAATTATTTTTTCCGGCAGCGAACTCCATTTTCGATTCACATTCAGAGTGATGGCATTTCCTTCCACTTCAAAACTAACATGGCAACAGGAAGAGAATTTGGAGTCGAAAGCATTATGCCTTTACTCATCTCTTGATGAACCATCCTTCAGCGTGCCCAAGTGCTGAATTATCGTACGTCTACCTGTAATCCCGAAGGCTCTGAAAAAAGCCATAAGCATCGATCTCATGAAATATCTAGAATTCTCATGAACTATAAATGATCGACAATATGATTTTCGTCATCAGAAATCAACTGGTGACCTGCTTGCTTATGTCTGACATATTTGGCAGCAATCCATTGAAAAAAAAACGCAGAACAAAAAAAAAACTGCGGTACCAACGGGTATATTTTCAAACCCCATCAACTTCTCCGCGAAGAAGGCAGAAATACACCACAGCTAGGTCAACTATGATCTGATCTGATCTGATATATCCTCCATCCAATTACTTACACCAATATTTTATATCAAGGGCATAATTGCCAGGAGAGCCATGGGTCTCTAATGTCTAATAAGTGCAAACCATATTCAATGTGATTCCAGATAAATTGCAACATCTGAGTTTGAAACAAGCTAAAGAATGGCAACACCGCAAATTTTTGGTCCCATTACAATGTGTCATATCACCAAGAAGGTGAGTTTTAAGTTTGATAGCAACCAATTCAAATGGCCTTAGCAATAAAGTGTAAAGATTATGGTTAGCAACATTATTATGGGCTAAAACCAGACTTTTGTTTTACGTGAAATATTTCTGAATTTTTGTTAAATATTTATACCATTTCATAATTCGAATACATTCTCTTCTATTTTATTTATGATGGTGGAAGTTAACGGTGATTAGATTCTGAGAAATATTTCATATGTGAATTACTACCTATACTCTATCAAAAGTCAAGGTTAGTGACAGGTCTACCACTACATTTATATAATATTCATAGGTTATGACGGATACATTGAAAAGCCACGTTAGATAGGGACAAGAAATATTTTTGAAAGAATGGCTAAACTACGAAGGCGTAGAAGGGCCAACAACAAAATATTTTTCGAAACATTTGGAATTGCCACTTTGAACTGACAATTGTCACTTTTGAACTGACAATTGTCACTTTTGAACTGACAATTGCCACTTTCAATTGGCAATTGCCACTTTGAATTGACAATTGTCACTTTGAACTGGCAATTGTCAATTTGAAATAACAATTGTTACTTTGAACTGGCAATTGTTATGTTGAACTGGCAATTGTTACTTTGAACTGACAATTGTCACTTTGAACTGGCAATTGTCACTTTGAAATAACAATTGTCACTTTGAACTGGCAATTGTCATGTTGAACTGGCAATTGTAATGTTGAACTGGCAATTGTCACTTTGAACTGGCAATTGTCACTTTGAAATGGCAATTGTCACCTCGAACTGGCAATTGTCACTTTGAACTGGCATTGGCACTTTGAACTGGCAATTGTCACTTCGAACTGACAATTGCCACTTCGAACTGAAAATTGTCACGTTGAACTGATAGTGAAGTGGTTGAGGTGTTAGGAGCTTTTGCTCCCACCTAGGCGGCCCGGGTTCGATCCCCACCGCCATCACGGAGCTAAAGTGGTTCGGAGTCCACTTTTTAAGCGGTAGGTCCCGAGTCTCCCTTGCTCGGGGGTTCTCTGCGAAAACCTGGGAGATTCGTAATAACAAATGTAAACAAATTTAAACAAATTTCCAGTTCAAAGTGGCAATTGCCAGTTCAAAGTGACAATTGTCAGTTCAAAGTAACAATTGCCAGTTCAAAGTGACAATTGCCAGTTCAAAGTGACAATTGCCAGTTCAACATGACAATTGCCAGTTCAAAATAACAATTGTTATTTCAAAGTGACAATTGCCAGTTCAAAGTGACAATTGCCAGTTCAAAGTGACAATTGCCAGTTCAAAGTGACAATTGCCAGTTCAAAGTGACAATTGTCAGTTCGAAGTGACAATTGCCAGTTCGAAGTGACAATTGCCAGTTCAAAGTGGCAATTGCCAGTTCAACATGACAATTGCCAGTTCAAAATAACAATTGTTATTTCAAAGTGACAATTGCCAGTTCAAAGTGACAATTGCCAGTTCAAAGTGACAATTGCCAGTTCAAAGTGACAATTGCCAGTTCAAAGTGACAATTGTCAGTTCGAAGTGACAATTGCCAGTTCGAAGTGACAATTGCCAGTTCAAAGTGGCAATTGCCAGTTCAAATTGACAATTGTCACTTCGAAGTGGCAATTTCCAGTTCAAAGTGACAATTCCCAGTTCAAAGTGGCAATTGCCAGTTCAAATTGACAATTGTCAGTTCGAAGTGACAATTGCCAGTTCAAAGTGGCAATTGCCAGTTCAAATTGACAATTGTCAGTTCGAAGTGGCAATTTCCAGTTCAAAGTGACAATTCCCAGTTCAAAGTGGCAATTGCCAGTTCAAATTGACAATTGTCAGTTCGAAGTGGCAATTTCCAGTTCAAAGTGACAATTGCCAGTTCAAAGTGGCAATTGCCAATTGAAAGTGGCAATTGTCAGTTCAAAGTGACAATTGTCAGTTCAAAGTGGCAATTCCAAATGTTTCGAAAAAAATTTTGTTGTTGGCCCTTTTACGACTTCGTAAAAAAGGCTTAACGAATTTTGGAGGGATATTATTTTGTGGCCAGTTCCAGCAAATCAAGGACGGCATGGTTCCCTGGCAGAAATACTAATAGGGGATAATAAGTGGGGCAGATACCTATCACCAATAGGGACTTGCCGCAAATTTGAAGAAAATGCGAGTGTAAGGCCGTCATCCTTGGTTCACTGCGTCTGCTCAGGGCACATGATTCTCGGACCCATAAATTACTTACCCCACGGATGTGGGGGGTGTTATCTGAGTAAATGATCCAGCGCGCCCTCCGGATGTGTCGGAGCTCCGGAGACAGGGCCTGACTGGAATATTCTTTTGGGAAAAATAATAATAATAATAATAATAATAATAGGGGCGAGGATTGGCGTAGTGGTAGCGCCGGGGCTTCGTGATCGAAAAGTCGCTGGCTCGATCCCCAGGCAGGGCAAGATTTTTTTCAGTTTCAGATGTAAATCTGAGTGAATGTCTCTTGTTGCTGGCTGGGGATGATCCTCCACGATTCACTGTTGCGGTAATAACTAACTGCTGCTCCTAAGGTAGCGTATAGAGTTAGTAACAAGGTAGTAAGTAAGATGTCTAAAAACCCTGGTGTACCGACTGATTAGATTTTGTTTCGAATTTTTTGAAGACAAAACAAATGAATTAGTGGTCTACTTTTATAATCCACTCCAGAGATGGCGTCATCTTCCTCGTGTCAACACTGTCAACATTCCAAGGAAATGGTGATTGTGATTGCTAATTGAACTTTAAGGAATTTTATTAAACTTTTTTAATACCATACGAAAGTAATAGTCCATACTCGAAGTGGAAGATCCAAAGTTTTATTGAAAAAATAAAACTGCTAAAATTGTTGTTTTAAAAAAAAAAAATTAAAAATAATTTGAATGTCAATAGTTGTGGTGTAATAAAAAAATGTGCAATTTTCTTATATTATTGATGTGTTTCTTCATTTTCCTTATATTTTAGTAATTTGATCATGTTCCGTTTTCGTGCCGACAATCCAGAAAGATGAACAAAGTAGGTAACTCATTTATATTCAGTACAGAAATTGAGTACTCACCACTCGGTATCTGAACATACTTTGAAACAGGCATTTTATTTCAAAATGCCTTGCATTTTGACAATATTTCATGGCAAAAATGTTTTCTAATCAATTCAATCAACTCTGGATGCGTTTTTAGAGCTTACCGTTTCTTGAAATCTTCCATAAGTAGAGAAAGTCCGCGATAAAGTAAAAAATATCAATTTTTCTCCATTTCCACTGAAATCTATCAATGTTTTGTCTTCAGTAAGCTTGTTAAAGTGTTGGTATTTTCCATGCATTCCTTTTATTTTTAAATGGGGAAACCTTTTTAGTGTAGTTGATCAAAAAATACACTTTTCTGTCGAACAAAATTGCACAATAGAAATATTTTTACTATTAAACGGTTTTTTAAAAGTGGAAGAACAATATAACGCTTTAACTCATCACAAATATCAAATTCCAAATGCAATTAAACTCAAAACGACAAAATTATTCTTTATTTCTTTAAAAAAGTTTATAGTGAAAACTCGGGCACAAATGCACAGATATCAGCGCGAGAGCATGCGCTGCGCATAAGATTGATAGGTGCTAGTTGTGAATTTCCTTGCGATGCAGCTGAACTGCAATACTTCTACCTATGTGAAATTTGAGTTAATTCTATTTCAGCAAAAAATTGATAAATCGTGTCGAAAATGTAACAAATAGAACTGATTGGTGACAGTAATTCCGTATATTCCAATAATTATATTGTTTTATTAATTTCATGTTCGTGAATCGTGGGCAAAACTTCCAACTTCTGTTCATGAAAATTAACCCTAACAAGAAAACCGACGGTGGCGGTGCACTCAAGTGTCGCGGGATATTCGAAAAACAGCCCACGGATTCATTTGTTCTCTCGTAATCAAGTTGGCGAATGTTTCTCATTTTAACCCACAGATTTAGGAATAAGTCGGTACACCAGAGTTTTTAGGCATCTTAGACCATAGCAATCGATGCCAACACACTGAGAAAATAATAATAATAATAATCTTTATTCACCTTTGTTTGCCATATAAATATGAATAAGGTATGTCAGTTCACGTAGTGGGTTGAAATAAATAAATATGTACAGTGGGATACAAAACAACAGATTAAAAAAAATGATCATAATATAACAGTAATAATATAAGTAAATATCAAGAGAAATTCCATATATCAGATACTGGACACATGAATTTGTCTATTGAATAGAAGACGTTATTACCCAAATATTGCTTAGGCATGTTTGGAAACTTTTCAGTGTTCCGTGATTTTCAAAGTGTGGGGGTAATTTATTATAGATCAAGGAACAAGCATAGACAGGTGCTTTTTTATACTTTGCAGGATTGTACAGTGGTTGTTGCAAATTTTGGGCATTTCGAGTGTTATAGCCATGAATTTCCTTGATTTTCAATATTATATTTGTTTTACCGAAAATTGACGTTAAGAGTTTGTACACGTTAAAATCTTATTATTTTTAAATGTTTTATGACAATTGTCTCTGTAGTCCATATCAGAGATAAGTCTAAGTGTGCGTTTTTGCATGGTAAATATTCGAGAGCATGCTGATGCCTGGCCCCAGACGATGATGTTCTGACTCAGAACTGAGTGAACTTGAGCATAGTAGATTTCTATCAAGGATTTTGTTGACATCTAATTTTTAAGGGAATGCAACATAAAGTATGTTTTGTTGTTCACACATATTTACAAGTTATGAAAAATATACTGAAATGGTGTTTTCTTGACAGAGAATCAACTCAGATCTGGGGTATATGCATCTACCAGAATAGATCTTTCTTTCGTTAATTATTAACTCAAAAAAGAGGAAGAACTTTTCGACATAGCGTTTGTTACTAATATTATTCATGAATGGAAATGGGAAATGTCATAATATCACAGTCATATATTCCGTTTTCCTCTTCAGATTCAGAAAGTATCAATGAACGTACTACATTGATACTTGGTCAATATATTTATGAAAATTAAAAAAATTAAGTTACCCTCAGTATCTGAAAAACTATTGATTTGGCAACATTGCCAATATCACCGTTGAATCTGGCATCATCAAAAACCATCTTATATGAATTTTCATGAATTTTTCCTTAACCGTTTCGAAAATATTGGAACGTTCCCAGACTTTTGAACGAAAATGCCATGTTGTCATATTTCAAAAACCACATTAAATTAAAATCTGATATTTGGAGACATAAGTAATGGGTGGGAGCTGAATTGATTGCAATGAAAATAATTAGGATGTTCCATTTGAAAAAATTGAGTTACCCTCAGTATCTGAAAAACTATTGATTTGGCAACATTGCCATTATTACCGTTGAATCTGGCATCATCAAAAACCATCTTACATGAATCTTCATGAATTTTTCCCGAACCGTTTCAAAAATATTGGAACGTTTCCAGACTTTTGAACGAAAATGCCATGTTGTCATATTTCAAAAACCACAATAAATTCAAATCTGATATTTGGAGACATAAGTAATGAGGGAGCGCTGAATTGATTGCAATGAAAATAATTAGGATGTACCATTTGAAAAAATTGAGTTACCCTCAGTATCTGAAAAACTATTGATTTGGCAATATTGCCAATATCACCAATGAATCGGGTATCATCAAAAACCATCAAAAAATTTTCACGAATTTTCTTTCAGCCGATTCTGAAATACGAGACCGTTCCCAGACTTTTGAAAGACACTGTATAGTGTGGTGCTGTGTACAGTGTGCTGTGTACAGTGTACTGTTCCTACCAAAAAAGTGGTTGAATTGTTAAAATTGTTTTTTCCGTTAACCAGCTGTCGTCCCCTTACGAACGACAGCCCTCAAAAGTCGAAACTTGTGCGAGCCAAGGATTAACGAGGTCTTACCTTTTAACGTGCGATTCCTAGCACTTTCTCGGGCCATCAGATAAAAATCTGAAGTCGCTGAGGATTCGAACCTAGCCGACCAGCAGTCAATTGTTTTGAACGCTTCAGTCTCAACCACTGAGCTACTTGACCCTTCGGTCGTGTTTGTAAATTTGGTCAAAAAATTAAAACAATTATTGTATGTGTAGGAAAGTGCCGTCCCTGGATATAAACAGGTTGACATTTATAGTCCCTGTACCTTTTCCATCATCAAACATGGGACTCAAGCTGATGATTTGAAATGAAGTTTTAGCATTGTAACGTTCACTATTTAGTGGTTGGGAAATATACAGTGACCGATATACAGTGACCGCCAAAAGGTATGTACCATATGGGAAAAAAGTTGATTATTAGAGTATTGAAAAAAAGATTCTTGGGAAAAATTTGTGCATGTCCGATAACCTAAAAATCTATTTTGACACATGTCACGTGATCGCTGGTATGGCGGCAAATTGAAAAAAATTACTATGAGAACGCAAAAAGTGGGGTAAAATGGCACGATATCAAAAAAAGTGATTCGAAAAAGTTGCTTAGAATTAAATTTAATACACATATACGAAGTTTGAAAAGATAATGAGAGAAAATTGAAAATAGAATTTTTTTTAAAATATTTTCCTAGCTGTATAAAAATATCATATTATCATCCTATGAATAGCTTGACCATACTGAAACATTTGTATTTCAATGATAATGACAAAACTTTCTCATTTTCTCAACACCAGTAAGCACTAAATTAAAAAAATTGGATTTTGTTAAAACCCTGGCTGTTACAATGGTTCGTATCTAACAGTTATATCAGAATTCCACGACCATTGTGATAACATGACACTTCAGAAACATGATGTTTTCCAGATTATAATCAAGTTTCGATGATAATCTTGCCAGAGCGTTTCACTTTGCATGCAATGTTGAAAACTCAAGCCTCTTTAATTTGACGCACTATTTTTAAGATTATGTGCGAAGTGAAACGTTCGTGCACGATTATCATCAAAAATTGATTATAATCTGAAAAACACGATATTTTTGGATCTCCCTATCATCGCAATAATAGTGGAATTGTGATATATCTATTAGATACGAACCAATGTAACAGCAAGGGTGCTGACAAAATTCAATTTTTTCAATTTAGTGATCTCTGGTGTGGAAAAAATGAGAAAGTTTTGTTATTATCATCGGAATACAAATATTTCAGTATGGTCAAGCAATTCATAAGAAAATAATTTGATATTTTTCTACAGCTAGAAAACTATTTAAAAAAAATTGCTGTTTTCAATATTCCCACAAAATTTTCTCAAACTTTGTATATGTGTATAAAATTGAATTCTAAGCAACTTTTTCAAATAACTTTTTTCGATATCTTGCCATTTTATCCGACTTTTTGACTATTCATGGTAATTTTTTTCAATTTGCCGCCATACCAGCGATCACGTGACATGTGTCAAAATCGATTTTTAGGTTATCGGACATGCACAAATTTTTCCCAAGAATCTTTTTTTCAATACTCTAATAATCAACTTTTTTCCCATATGGTACATACTTTTTGGCGGTCACTGTATAAAACACTTTATTCGTATGCACACTCCGGTCTCGACTCCACATGCGTCTCACATTTATTTACAAAATTATTAAAATGGAACTACTCATTCCCCACCCTCAGGCAAATACAAGCAAATAAGCCTGACGTAGTCCTCCTCTACCATCAAAGTAGGACAATATTTGTCATAGAGTTTTCTGCTCCTGGCGAAACGAACATTGTCCGAAAAGAGGAGGAAAAACGGACAAAATATCGAGAGTTACTCTTTGAATTCCGCAAACTGTACCCAAACCATTCGGTTAAATTGGTATGCAGAAGTCTGTCACCCTTGGTTCACTCCGTCTGCTCAGGGCACATGATTCTCGGACCCAGTAGTTGCTTACCCCACGGACGTGGGGAGTGGCTATCTGGGTAAATGGCACCAGCGCGCCTTCAGGACGGATAAAAAAAGTAATAATGACCTGAACTGTAATGGTAACGACAATAAAGTTTTAACGATTTGAATCATCATACACGCTCCATTTTCCCTCTATTCTATCATAGTTTTGCTACCTTTCTTTGTTCATTTTATCCCGATCTCTCACTTCACGAACAGTCGACCGTTTTCAGCAGTAGTCGTTGACGGATATACAATTTTCGAAAATAGCTTTCGATTTGTTGAATACCATAAAGTTGTAAAGTAGGCAGTTCTGGACACAATTTTATTATATTAACTTATTACTAGGCTTCCATAAGCTCTAACTGCTTCTTGTTACTTACTCACTTGAATAACGTGATAAGCGACTTCTGATTTTTCGTTTTTCCATATTCCAAACTTTTTTAGTTAGTTACTCATAAAATCAGTTGTGGAATCATTTGCGGATAAAAGACAAAGTTTAGTCGCTATTTTCCACCGTTCAAGATAACCTCTTCGGAGGTATTCATGTTGAAAAGGGGAACATTCTCCATTAAAATTGAAGAATGTGATTTATTTGTAATATCTAACAAAAAATAACTACTTCTCCGGCTAAAGGCACGCTGGACATTGAACTACATCTGATAGATTTTGTGAATAGACTCTAACTGAAAAGAAAAAATCTGAAAGTGAAAATTCGCATTTTCATTCAGATAGTTGATTTTTTAAAATTATCTCTAGTTTTCACTGGAAAATCAAGTAAATAATTGAGATAGGAAGAATGTTCGAAAATATAACTCACAGAAATCGTTCAGTTCATTGAAGCAAGGATTGTTTCACTCTCATGTAATCTCTAATACGTTTTTGTCGACGAAGATTTATTTAAAAAAAATCAACTATTTTTTTCAGCTAGAGTATATTCACAATATCTATCAGATGTAGTTCAATTTTATGAACATCCTATGTTCATATTTTGAAACAAAAGTCAAATCCTTGCCATATTCGTAATTTAATATTGTCAAATTTGGAAGTCATTTAGTTTGATGGACGTTGTTAAAGGAAAATTAAATTTCGCAGACTGTGTTGAGAATAAGAAATGCTGTCTTCAGGTGCGATTGCACAAAAAAAGTGCTTTATTTCATTCTTAACTCAATGAACAGCAATTTCCATGAGAATAAATGTGTTATTATACAAGTTACGTAGGTACTAAAAACTCAAATGTAAACAAAGAAATATATAATCGCGTGTACAACCCCCTTGTGAAAGACCACTAGATTGGCTAACGACGATCGCGTGTCATGTCTGTCGTGCCATAATATACCTATGACAATCAGTGTTGCCGATTGGCGGATAATTATCCGATTTTCGGATAATTTGAAGGGTTTGCGGATATTTTTCTCACCCTGTCAAAAATCGGATAAAAACGGATAATGAGAATCTGACTGAATGATATATTTTCATTCTAGTTGGAAATAATACATTTAACGTAGGGCTTCATTATGCAAGATTTAATTTTAGATTTAACAACATATGACACAATTGTTGAAAAGGGGAACATTCTCCATAAAAATTGAAAAATGAAAAATGTGACTTATTTGTAATATCTAACAGAAAACAACTACTTCCCCGGCACAAGCGAAATAGATTTTTGTCGACCAAAATGTATTGGGGATTAAATGCGAGAGAAGCGAACCTTGCTTCAATGAAATGAACGATTTCTGTGAGTGATATTTCTTTAATAACATTCTCCTTATCTAATTTATTTAATGATTTGTTCAAGGAAAACTAGAAAGAATTAAAAAAGTCAGCTATCTGAATGAAAATGCAAATTTTCACTTTCAGATTTTTTCTTTCCTTTTCAGTTAGAGTCTTTTCACAATATCTATCAGATGTAGTTCAATGTCCAGCGTGGCTTGTGCCGGGGAAGTAGTTGTTTTCTGTTAGATATTACAAATAAGTCACATTTTTCATTTTTCAATTTTTATGGAGAATGTTCCCCTTTTCAACATGAATACCTCCCAAGAGGTTATCTTGAACGATGGAAAATAGCGACTAAAGTTTGTCTTTCAGTCGCAGATGATTCCACAAAAGATTTTATGAATTTCATATTCATATTTTCGAACTAAAATATGACACAATATTTCGTGTTGAAGCTCATGGTTCAGATTCTGTGAAATGAAAGATTCTATGGTTGTCTGTTATGTATCTGTCTTTGTGTCTCACATGAAGTCAAGCATTATGTCATTTCCATTATTCGATTAAAAGTAAAATTCTGTAGTACATCAAATCCCATCGCAGAGTGTGAGTCACGCGGTGGTCATGAACTGTGTTATGCTTTTTATCCATAGAAATATAATAAATTATATATCTATGTTTTATCCCGTAAATCCCATTCCCTTATTCACTATCACATGTCGCGAATATAGCGGATCTTCCCTCACTGGCAGTTTCATTTTCATTTAGACGAAATGGTTCAAAATTTTTATAAAGAATAAATATTAAATAACAAAATAGGTACGTGTTTATTTTTTAGTTTATTTTGTTGTAAAGATATTAAATAACTTAATTTTTTTCTTGTGTTGCTACAGATTACCTATACTTGCCTTCTATTTGGTACAAAACCTTAATATATGGAGTAATTTACTATTTTTGATTTTTTTTAACATATCGCATAATTTAGGGAAAAATCGGATAATTTCGGGCAAAATCGGATAAGTTCAAGTTCAAAAGAGGATATTTTCATCCTTGTCCATTGGCAACACTGATGACAATACTAGTCGGGCTGAGAACGCGGCAACATGATTTTCCATTGCTACTAACTTTGTTAAAAAAATTGTTTTTTCCGTTAAGGTTCATGTAAACCCATGAAACAATAAACGGGTAGTTGAAAAATTCTGATAAAAATTCGAGTTATTTGGGCATTCAAATAAAATGATTACAGAGATGTAGAAGAAAATCTGATGAACAGTTTTTGAGAAAAAAAAAAAAATTAATTTTTAGAGAATTTTTCAAGTTTTCTCCAAAATCATATATCAGATTCCATTTAAAATATCGTGGCTTATCAATGTCAAAGTAAGAGAAAATCACGACTTTTTTCAGAATGTTCCCGTTCTCTCTTAAAAAATTTTGAAAAGCTTGTTCTAAAATCAAAGACAGCTGAGAAGAATCGCTTTGGCAAATGAAATTTATATGAAATTTAGCAGATTGAACATTGAGGAACTTCATACTACTTTTTAGACTTGAAATCAGATGATTTTTATCATTAACAATGATTTTCAACACCTCTGACAATAAACGGCGAATCGCTCCAATAAGTGCTGCTTCTGTAGTGTGTTTCACTTGAAAAAATATAATTTTATAAAATATTTTGAAAACGCGACTGTCATTTTTTTTTGTTTTCGGCATTAAAAATGCTACTAGTTTGCCCATTTAACCAAATTCGTAGCATCAATAGTAACGGATTTGGCAATGGTGCCAACTCAATTTGGAACACCCTGTATATACAGGATGACCCAGGGTCAAACCGCCAAACCTTCAGTACAGGTTTTTTGAGTGGATATAAGATGTTTTCTTCATATAAGCATGTGTCCCAATTTTCTTCCTTTTCAATATTAGGATGTCAAAGTTAAAAAAAATATGATTTTTCAAAATCCCAAGTGAAATAAAATAAGTCTTTTATTACCGCAAATAAGCATGCCATGTTTTATCAAAATAAGCCGAAAGATTTTTGAGTTATGAATAAAAAACTGTTTTTTTTTGAAAACTTTGACATCCTGTATCTCGAAAACGAAGCAAGTTGGGACACATGCTTGTATGAAGAAGACATCTTATTTTCAGCTAAAAAACAGATACTGAACGTTTGGCGGTTTAACCCTAATGGGTCACCCTGTGTACTAAAAGCTTTCAAAAAGTAAACATTCAAACATAAAGGTTTTTGACGACCTCTTTTGTAATCCGAAATTTCGGGAAAAAAACCACTGGAAATCGAATCTCCTCCGTTCTAGCCGTTATTTCTCCTTTTTTTTTTTTTTTTGTTTCCGAATGTTTTCCGTTGTTTTTCCTAGATTCATATTGTAGGGGGGTCACAAGCACTTTGACCTAGAGTGCGGTCATAAAGTGCAGAAACGCTCCATTATTATGAAGTAATCATTTTTGGAAGTAAAGCTCGAAGAGATCGATTTTGTATTTTACTATTCCAATTTTTTCAAAAAAATTATTTTCTTCCATTATCCTACAAAATATGACTTTATCAATTTTTTTTTCAAATTAAAAGGGATTTTTTTATGAAAAATTAAAAGCCCATATTTTTCTGAGTACAATAGTATCACATATTTATGTAAGTATAAAGGAAACCAGTGTCGCCCAAGAATTCATCAGACGTCTTGGATATTGTCAAATAACCCAAGGAGCTTAGTTCGTATATTTGTAGTTGATATGTTAATTGTTTACTTCTACTACGTACCTACGAATTTTTTTTTGGCAAAATAAATAACGAAAAAAATTGTTTAGAAATATGAACATTGGTTTCTTTTATACTCGGTACAAGGTAATTTGAAGTGTTGCATATGACGTATGTGTTATGGTTGAACTCAGAAAAACATGGACTTTAAATTTTTGATATGAAAATGTGCCCTTTCCCTTTGAAAAAATATCGATGACGTCATATAGTGTGACTCACTTGAAAGCGGGATACCTCCATAAAATTTGCATATTTTCTCAGATTTCGACAAACTTTTTTAATTAATTGTAGAGCTAAAAAAATATACTTTGGGACAGACTATCATTTTCTTTCTACAAAAACCATGGCCTGCTGCGTATACTTAGAGGTTAAAATTCATGATTTCGTATTAGCGATTTTTTTAGGAAAAATTTAATTCCACTACTTATTTATTGGATTGGGCACCCTCTCAAACGGCGGTACACTAAATTTCATCAAAAAATATTTCATATTGATAATTCTGTGTCGAATCAGAGATTTTATTATGAATTAATTAATTGAGTATCTAATGGACTGAAAAGTAAAATAAATATCGAGTAATTGTTGATAAGTTTTTGCTTCGCAGCACGCCAAAGAAAAAATCTAGTGGTGTTAGGTCCGGTGATCTTAGCGGCCACTCAATGTAAGGACTATTTCGACCTATCTATTTATCTTCATAATTATTATTCAGCCATTCTCTTACAATAACTGCATTATGTACAGAAGACCCATCTAGTTGGAACTCCAAATTCAGGCGATAAGTTATGTATTGCGTCCAAAAACTCATTTCTCACAAAGTCTAAAAATAATAAAAGAAGAACAGACCGATAATCTTATCATGGAATATTCCACACTACACATTTATTTTATGGAAATATTGCCTTTTTGGGTTTATAACCCAATTAGGATTATCCACAGACCAGTATCTTGAATTTTGGAACGAGATTACTCCAATTGTAGTGAAAGTAGCTCCATCACTAAACAAACTTTGAAGAAGGTTATATAATTCAAATATCATTCTTGAACCCACAAACAGAATTCTAACCTTCCTTCTTCATCTACCGGTTCCAGAGGGTGTAAAATTTTTAGTTCGATTGGTTTGATTTGATCTTTTACAAAGCATCTCCTGATATTTTCTCTAAGGATATTTTTACTCAAACCAGCCATTCGCAGGATTATTACGACAATATATTTCCTTGCTTAACAACCAATCAGTGGATTTCAAATTTTGAAATTCAGCCAATAGAATCAGAACTACAGTGAAAATATAGCTTGTCGCTGTATTTTCACGGTGATAAACCTGCTTAGTTTTTGTTTTACCATCTGTCAAGTGAAAATGATTTAAATTATAAACGTCAAATTTATGTGTTTTGACTAGTTATCTTTATTTATCAATATGAGCGATCGTTGGGGACAAATGTCCATTGGTATCACAGATGAGGCCGTGGAAAAAAGTATTCCGTTGAATACGGCTAGAAGTAAAGCATCAATTACCAGGTGACACGATTTTTCTTTATTTCAAATCGATATATTGTCGTCCTAAATACAATTCGTGGTATGATTAAAAACCTATAATTTTTTGGAATATCAATTCATTGGCAGTCCCAATGCAAGAAAATACAACTCGTCCTGCGGACTCGTTGTATTTTCAGCTTTGGGATTGCAATTCATTAATATTCCAAAAAATTATCGGTAATAATCATACCACTTATTATATTACCCCTGAAAATATTGCAATATTCTCACACAATTTCTATTCTCACGATGTGGATTGTTTCTGTTTTTGAGAATAACCTCGATACACAACTTGTTTCATTAAAATAATTTATACGGTTTACCGTACTGCTGCTCACTGGAGGTTTATCAGGATGTCTGTTATGAAATTCTTTGGCAGCTTCTCTTGCCGAAAGAGCAATTATCTCCGACAAGGCGAGCAAGTTCAATTGTATCTCGCACACTTTGTTCTCCCACGATAAATCAATAATTCCTACCGCTTTACAAAATCTTTTTCTTACTGATCGGTAAGATGCCTAAAAATCCTGGTGTACCGACTTATACCTGCAAAACTGTGGGATAAAACGAGAGACAATAGCCAACTTGATTACGAGAAAACAAATGAAACAGTGGGCTGTTTTTCGAATATCCCGCGACACTTGAGTGCACCGCCACCGTCGGTTTTCTTGTTAGGGTCAATTTTCATGAATAGAAGTTTCAAGTTTTTCCCACGATTCACGAACATGAAATTAATAAAACAATATAATTATTGGAATATACGGAATCACTGTCCCCAATCAGTTCTATTTGTTACATTTTCGACATGATTTATTAATTTTTTTTTGCTGAAATAGAATTAACTTACATTTCACATAGTATTGCAGGACAGCTGCATCGCATGGAAATTCACCACTAGCACCTGTCAATCTTATGCGCAGCGCATGCTCTCGCGCTGATATCTGTGCATTTGTGCCCGAGTTTTCACTATAAACTTTTTTAAATAAATAAAGAATAATTTTGTCCCTTTGAGTTTAATTGCATTTGAGATTTGATATTTGTGATGAGTTAAAGTGTTATATTGTTCTTCCACTTTTAAAAAACCGTTCAATATGACATTTAATAGTGAAAATATTTCTATTGTGCAATTTTGTTCAACAGAAAAGTGTATTTTTTGATCTAACTACACTAAAAAGATTTAACCATATGAAAATACAAGGAATGCATCGTAAAATAACCAAAACCTTAAACAAGCTTACTGAAGACAAAACATTGATAGATTTCAGTGAGAATGGAAAAAAATTATATTTTTCACTTTATCGCGGACTTTCGCTACTTATGGAAGATTTCAAAAAAAGGTAAGATATAAAAACGCATCCAGAGTTGATTGAATTGATCAGAAAACATTTTTGCCATAAAATATTGTCAACATGCATGGCGTTTTGAAATAAAATGTCTGTTTCAAAGTATGTTACAGGTTCTAAGTGGTAAGTACTCAATTTCTGTATACTGAATATAAATTAGTTACCTAGTTTGCCCATCTTTCTGGATTGTCCGCACAAAAACGGAACATGATCATATTATTAAAATATAAGGAAAATGAAGAAACACATCCATAATATAAGAAAATTGCACAACTTTTTTTTTATTACACCACAACTGTTGACTTTCAAAGGGTTTTTAGATTTTTTTTTTGGAAAAAATTACACAATTTTAGTAGTGTTATTTTTTCAATAAAACTCTCCACTATGGACTATTACTTTCTTATGGTAATAAAAAAGTTTAATAAAATTCCTTAAAATTCAATTTCCAATCACAATCACCATGTCCTTGGGAGTCGATTACAAAAGTAGACCACTAATTCATTTGTTTTGTCTTCAAAAAATTCTAAACAAAATCTAATCAGTCGGGACACCAGGGTTTTTAGACATCTTACTAATCGGGCATAATCTGACGTTACTGTTTTTGACAGCTGCAATAATAATCAACAATAAAATTCTGTTTCCAGTGCGAAATGAAAAGAGCGCGATTTCGCTTTTCCGTACGGTGTTTCACGGCCAACTCACCAAGATTTAAGGTGTGCAGTTAAGATTCTATCATGATACTATGTGAATGTTAATTCGGCATTATTATTAATATTGAATATTTTTCCATGAAATTTGGTATACCTCCGTTTGAGAACGTGCCCAATCATGGTGATTTTAAATTTTTCCTAAAAAAATCGCTAATACAAGTTCTTGAATTTTAACCTCTAAAAATATACGCAGCAGGCCTTGGTTTCTGTATAACGAAAATTATTTTCTATCACAAAGTGCAGTTTTTTCAGTTCTATATTTCAAAAAAAAGTTCTTCGAAATCGGAGAAAAGATGCCAAGTTTAGGGAGGTGTCCAGATTTCAAGTGGGTCACACTGGGTCACACTCGATGGAAATCCATAGTTACGACACTAAGGTAAAAAACGATTAAAATTTCCACAAAATTTATTGTCTTTGGGACATGTTTCGATACACGGTATCGTTTTCAAGCGAATGTAGTACATGAAGAATAATTTAATGTACTACAGATACTACAGATACTGTGTATCGAAACATGTCGCAAAGACAATAAATTTTGTGGAAATTTCAATCGTTTTTTACCTTAGTGGCATCTGTATATTGTAAGGTGGTGGGAAAAAAATCGATTTTTTGTTAACGTGAAAATCTAAAATCGGTCTCTCTGAGCTATACCTCCGACAATATATTTCCTTGCTTAACAACCAATCAGTGCATTTCATATTTTGAAATTCAGCCAATAGAATCGGAACTACGGTGAAAATATAGCTTGTCGCTGTATTTTCACGGTGATAAACCTGCTTAGTTTTTGTTTTACTATCTGTCAAGTGAAAATAATGACTTAAATTATAAACGTCAAATTTATGTGTTTTGACTAGTTATCTTTATTTATCAATATGAGCGATCGTTGGGGACAAATGTCCATTGGTATCATAGATAGGGCCGTGGAAAAGAGTATATTCCATTGAATACGGCTAGAAGTAAAGCACCAATTACCAGGTGACACGATTTTTCTTTATTTCAAATCGATATATTGTCGTCCTGCGTCCTGCGTCCTTTTCAGCTTTGGGATTTCAATTCATTAATATTCCAAAAATTTATCAGTAATAATTATACCACTTATTATATTACCCCTGAAAATGAATGACTAGTAGGATGATGGAGTGTTTCCATACTTTATGAACGCATTGTATGAGATATTTTGTGATAAGTGGAGAATTGAACACAACGTTATTCACCAGCTCCCATTCGAAATATTGACGGAAGTTATAAAAAGCTTCTGCATGATTCACACGTGATAGTAGTCTAAAAATAATATAGATGTCAAATAATATTTTTATTCTGCCTAGATAAGAATCAGTATAATATTTTGATTTTTGAGAGTTCATGACCTTTAGTCTGACATAAGTAATCAATCTCATTAGGTGTTATCTCGTGTATTATCAATGGAAGGCCAGCAAATATATCATTTCAAAAATCATGCTTTATTCAAATACTACGATTTGAAAGAATTGATGAGTCATTTATCCTTTTTTAGTTTTTCCCATTGTGTGAGGCAACCAAAGGATGTGCTTCAAGATTTGTGTATATTTTGTCGGTATTTTCGTGATTCATTTTCCAAGTTAGAGGATTTTTCTAAAACAGTATCACGTTCACACTTCGAGAACACTTGTTTACCACTGTTTAAATTCTTTGAATCACTCACCACAAAAAATGAGTTGACACATCTTCAATTCCATCGGTGCTATAGTATAGGACAATAAATCAGTCAGAATACCCAGACTGAAAAATGGTAAAAGAGATATATAGTATCGGAAAGTTTTCATCTTGGTATGGTGGTTTTAAGAGAGCGTGAATAATAGCTTGCTAAAATGTTGAGAAAGCATTACAATTTCTCCTCTACTCGCTCGAGGAAGGGATACCCACTGAGCTGTTAACTCGTCGGGCGAGACAACAGGAGAGGCGCGCAGTAGTGCGTCTCTTATTAATGTGGTATATTATCATATCATTGCGTTCCTTGCTGCTCGTGTAGATTTCTGTCTATACCCCAGAAGAAAAGTTTCCGATACTGTATGTTGAGAGAGATTATGTATTATCTGAGATTATGTATGGTCTTTTTAAAAATGTTCTGTCTTTTAATCAAAATTTTAACTAGGTGATATTAGTTTAACTATCGATATTGGTAAAAAATGGACCTGCTACAAATGTAATCAAATTATGTAACGTAGTCAATAAACTCTACTCTATTCTACTCTAATCTACTCTACTCTACTCTACTCCACTCTACTCATTACAATTTCTCCTCTACTCGCTCGAAGGCTCGAGGAAGGGATGTCAACTGATCATTGCGTTCCTTGTTGCTCGCATAGATTTCTGTCTATACCCCAGAAGAAAAGTTTCCGATACTGTATATTGAGAGAGATTATGTATTGTCTGAGATTATGTATTGTCTTTTTAAAAATGTTCTGTCTTTTAATCAAAATTTTAACAAGGTTATATTAGTTTAACTATCGATATTGGTAAAAAATGGACCTGCTACAAATGTAATCAAATTATGTAACGTAGTCAATAAACTCTACTCTATTCTACTCTAATCTACTCTACTCTACTCTACTCCACTCTACTCATTACAATTTCTCCTCTACTCGCTCGAAGGCTCGAGGAAGGGATGTCAACTGATCATTGCGTTCCTTGTTGCTCGCATAGATTTCTGTCTATACCCCAGAAGAAAAGTTTCCGATACTGTACGTTGAGAGAGATTATGTATTGTCTGAGATTATGTATTGTCTTTTTAAAAATGTTCTGTCTTTTAATCAAAATTTTAACTAGGTGATATTAGTTTAACTATCGATATTGGTAAAAAATGGACCTGCTACAAATGTAATCAAATTATGTAAGGTAGTCAATAAACTCTACTCTACTCTACTCAACTCTACTCTACTCCACTCATTACAATTTCTCCTCTACTCGCTCGAAGGCTCGAGTAAGGGATGTCAACTGATCATTGCGTTCCTTGTTGCTCGCATAGATTTCTGTCTATACCCCAGAAGAAAAGTTTCCGATACTGTATGTTGAGAGAGATTATGTATTGTCTGAAATTATTTTAAATTATTTTTACGCTTTTTCGTTTACTAATGAAATCGAATGTTGATAGTGAAATATTGTAATACTTTACGCACACAAGCCACACAAAAAAAGTGGACTTTTTTTGACAGTTGTAGAAAAAACATATTTTTTCTATTTCGAATCGAAGAATTAGGGATTCTAATTTTTGGCGAACAAGCTTCGTCACCATATTATGCAGAAAGGCATTAAAAATTTAAGAATAATTCCAAAAGTTTTCAAACTTTGGTCAAGGTCAAAGGTACATCGAGAAAGCAATAAGCTCAGCGATTTTCGCGGTTAGGTTTTGTTGCTAGTCTGTACGTACCTTAAAAGATTCTCCGTTACACTGACTTTCAACAATTTTAATCACTTCTTCATGTTTTGTGACCTCATTGGTTAATATATCTTGGATTTGGTTGGGAAAAGATCAAAATAATTTTAATTACTGTTGAGTCATTTTGTTTTAGAAATTTATGTTGGAAAACTAGAAGTCATTTTTCAGTTCTTTTGTTCGTAGATCTATTCCTCGTCTATTGAAATCGATTTGTTTATTATTACTACAGGAAACTCTAATGAAAGTAACGCATTCAACGTTTCAGG
This sequence comes from Chrysolina haemoptera, assembly GCA_958298965.1. Classification (NCBI taxonomy): domain Eukaryota; kingdom Metazoa; phylum Arthropoda; class Insecta; order Coleoptera; family Chrysomelidae; genus Chrysolina; species Chrysolina haemoptera. The sequence continues at coordinate 25,330,754 of OY282600.1, read as the reverse complement.
GCCTACCTCAACTATTTCATAAGCGTTGCTAAATTGCCGATTGTTTAATTGCTCATTACCATAATTATGTAAACAAAGAGAGATATAACCAGTACACGATTGACGTAGGTGATGTATAAATTTTCATAAAGTATAATTTGCTATTAGTCCGTGGGCAACCGAGTAGGATGAAGGTAACACTTTCGAATGATATTGTAGTGTTCGTCATTTCTTGCAAAATTTGTATGGAATTAAAGAAGAAGAATACATTTCTGAATATACCTGAAAGTTTTTAGAATCTTTCCTCCATATCCCAGTTAACACAGAATGGTCTCAGAGATGGTAGTAGGATTCACATTCATTTGTGTGATTGATGACTTGTTTATTTTGTGGAAATTCATGATCACTTTGGTGAAACGAAAGAACACTCTTTTGTCTTATTTCCACTAGATTTTTTATTGTAACTACCGGTTTCGGGTTTTATCCCATTATCAAGTATAAAAACTAACTAATACAATTGAACTCTAAGCCTAGTTATATAGGGAGTTTGCAGGTAGGCTGGATGGAGAGGTAATTAAGAGAACAAGGGTTTATAAATTCAAAAGTGGAGACCTACACAAATCGAGTTGCTCGCTGAGGGTTCTAAATTTCTGGTTTTTAATTGATTTATTAATTTCCATGGCTTCCAACAGATTCATTGTCTTCCCTTTATTACAGGTGTGTAGAATTTTGAAGTTATCTTTACTTATCTTGTGTTTGGATTCTTGTAGATGTTCGTACATTGTTGATTTTTTGTCCAAACCGACGTGTTCACGGAACCTTACGTCAAAATTTCTACCGGTTTGGCCTGTATATACTGCAGAGCATTCCCCGCATTCTAATCTATATATGCCTGATTTTTCCATTCTGTCTCGTTTAGGTTTTGCATTGAATAGAATTCTGCCTCAATTATTATTACTTATAAAAGCTGTTGTTATTTTGAATTTAAAAAAATAATTTTGGATATTTTCTGAAAGTTTACCTGAGTAAGTAATGCTCCCATATTTACGTGTATAACGTTCTTCAATATTTGGGTATAGTTCATTCTTAATCGTTTTTTGAGTTTTACCTGATATTAATTTCTCTATTAAAGAAACTGGTACTTGGTTGTTTGCCGCAATTTGTTTAATGATGTTTAGTTCATCCTGGAAATTCTTATCAGGTAAAGGGATCGCGAAAGCTCTGTGTAACATTGATCTAAACGCAGACAATTTGTGTGAGATCGGACTGAAAGAATCAAAGGGAATTGTACAGTCTGTGAAGGTGTTTTTCCGGTATATATCAAATTGAAAACTATTATTAACTCTTGAAATACTCTGATCTAAGAAGTTAAGCTTCTTGTTTTGTTCGATTTCTACTGTGAATTTAACTTTGTTATGTAGACTATTTAGGAAGTTCAATTGATTAATTTGTCTGTTAGAACCATCAAAACCTACTAGTACGTCATCCACGTATCTGAACCAAAACACAATATGCTTCTTAGAAAGGGGGGGTTGTTAAGGATGAGGGTATTTTCTAGGTTGTCCATAAAAATATCTGCCAGAATGGGACTCAATGGTGAGCCCATAGGAAGACCTGAGTTTTGTAGGAAAAAACTATTATTATATTTGAAAAAATTATGTTTTAGGCATATATTCAAGAGATTAATAAATCAATTAAAAACCAGAAATTTAGAACCCTCAACGAGCAACTCGATTTGTGTAGGTCTCCACTTTTGAATTTATAAACCCTTATAAACCCTTGTTCTCTTAATTACCTCTCCATCCAGCCTACCTGCAAACTCCCTATATAACTAGGCTTAGAGTTCAATTGTATTAGTTAGTTTACCGGTCGTAACAATAAAAAATCTAGTGGAAATAAGACAAAAGAGTGTTCTTTCGTTTCATCAAAGTGATTCACATTCATATTTCAGATCACACCTGTGAATAGCAAAGTGACTCCCATTATTATCGCAATAACATCTATTTGGTGCCCCGTTGGTTCGAGACGTCAAACAGTGACGCAAAATGTGACTCGAAATTAGCCCAATGTGACATTCCATTTACAAATTCGCTTCACTTTCTGATTCTCCTATATAACACAAACATGAATTTATATGTATGATTTTATAGGTTATAATTCAACTCCCATATGTTAGTCATTTAGTGGAGTAAAACCGGGGCCAAAATCTAACTTTTTTTTTCCGGGGTATAGCCAAATCAGACCTATCTGATAATTTTCTTCATGTGATTGTTCATCATAATCCAGCTGGACGACATTTTTCTATTCAAAAAAGTACGAAAAAAATAGAATATTCAATAAATGTGTTTTCTTAAACATATCACTGAATATCTCGAGAACTACTCAATATATCGATTTGCTTTTTTTGTTAATCGAAAGGGGATCATTTAGCGCTTCTCAACATATTCGAAAAATTTATGTACATGCAGCGAAGAAAATTGAGATAAAGAGTCTCAAAAGATTTTAGAATAAAAAAATTCAACTCATATGTGATAGTTTTGACGGTATGATTTTTTGAAAATGTCTGTTATTCCGCGTCTCGGGCGACTGCTCGCGCTCGGATCAATACCATCAGGGCCTACTCTCAATATCGGACTCATTAGCGCACTATGTTGTGTTGAGAAATTGTGCTTATGATAGTTGTTTCAATATCAATGATACAAGTACAGATGAAAATAATATTGCATTTCATAATAATTTACAAAATCGAAAGATTTTGAACAAATCTAGTAAACGAAAAATAATGTAAATATTAATATTGTTCATTTTCTGATTCCGCTTCATCAACAGGATCTCTGAATGTATTCTGGCAGTCTCCACATTTACATTTACTGGAACATTTCAAACCTTCTTTAATGCATTTACATTTATTATTTGCGCAGTTTTTGATGGTCCCGCTTCGGTATTTTTCTCGCAATCATTAAAATTCAACAATCTTTGAATATTATGAATGCTGGTGAAACTCTTCCTACATTCATTATGATACATAATTTTTTCTTTTCCAGACAACATTTGCTCTCTTTGCATAAGAATGCGTGATCCACACAAATATCCTTCCTTTTTTCTGCTGCTGATAATAACGAAAGCAAGCCTTGTATCCGTGGATTTTTCGTGAATATTTTTTCATTAAAGGAAACAATTTTTTAACAATTGACACATTCATGTTGAACGAATTGTTGCAAACTGCCCAACTAAAGCTACAACTGCACCTTGTAGTCGCACTGGCACAATCCTGTTATGTCGCGACAGGCATAATATTCATTGCCGTGCGTACCTACATCTTTGAAAAATCATATCTCAAAAACTATTTTACATATACAAGTTTTTGTTAGTTTTCACAAAAAGCTGAAAACAAAAAAGTTTGTCGATTACTGAAAAAAACATTACATGAAAAGTGATATCTTGCGTTCCGAATCAATTTACGAAAAACTTATGATTATTTATCATGTTATCATACTTGCGTGAGAAACAGAAAACAATTCTCTTTCTATTGTAAAAAAAAATATTTCCATACCTCCTGTAGTTTCAGAGTTATGGGGTGATATTCATCAAGAAACTTGTTTTAGAAAAGCAATTATTTTTTCAGTTTTTTCTTAATAAAAAAGTTCGTCCCCGTTCAAAAATGTCGTCCAATGGTATTCTAATAGAAAAATATATACCTCACTGTATTGTGAAGGTCGGAACTGGATATAGGTACCTCGAAAACATTTTTTTCGAAAATGGAACGACTTTTTGGGTGGATTTTACTCCACTAATTATACTTACTCAGAGTTTCATGTAGTTATCTCAGATTCTCTTCAAAGCGAATTCACTGCTAGAATAATTAATTGGCAACTTGAATGAATATAAAATATAGAATATTCAAGAATAAAACAAAGCTCACCAAGTTTCAACATGAAATTTTACTTCAATATTATTATCCTTACTGATGAATTACTAGTTTTTACTTACCGTTCCTGTTCTTGGAGGGATACAGTTTTGAAATAATTTTCGAGCAATATTAACAAACACACTTTATTCAACTAATGAACTAGATTGAATCAAACCGAACACTGCACACTATCAGAAAAACCCCTAGTATATTCATAGAATGGCGTTAATAAAATACAAATTCTACTCGACTCTCGACTCGACAAACATTATGTCGATAAGTTCTGGTACCCACCTAATTTCTTCCATACGGACAAAATCCAAATGAAACCAAAATCCATGTTATTGTGCTTAGCAATTCCATTCACATTTTGTACCTCAAAGCGACACTAATAAGAAGAAAATTGTGAACAATTCATAATATTCGGCATCACTAACTGGTAACAGTGATGTATAAATGCAACTCATTTTGTTACCACAATAGTCAATCTCCTAGACGTTTGTATTAACTGGGATTACTGATTCTCAATGCTTCTTATAACAATAATAATAATATTAATATTTATATTAATTTCGCTTGTTAAAAAATATTGAATTATCACAAGAAACATTTACGTACAGTAACGAGGAATACATCAGTGGAAAATAAAAAATGGATATACAAAAAAACATCACAAACAAATGTTTACACAACATAACTGTTGTTTATCACGAGAAGTTATTGAAACTCATCAACGGTGTGGCGATTTCTTTCAATAAGATATTTTTTTAGTTTTCTTTTGAATATGGAGGTATCGATATACACTTTTTCTTTTCCTTCTACTATAATTTTCAGCAAAGTTATGACTGCCGGAAATAGCAGTGGCGGGTCAACGCGAGCGTGAAATTTGATATCGGAATTCAATCAGGTTTTCTGAGAAAAAGAGGGCATTTTGTGAGAAATTACTAAGTATATTTTTTGTGGGGAATTGAATTATCTTTCGCCTTGATGAAATTGTTTCTTGATAAATCTCATTTGTACACGCTTTAGTTTCACTTGTATGTATGTTTGTATGTTTGTAACTGACTCCTTAGGGCGTGATTTTCTCCCACTTCCAGATGTCCGAATGATCCGGTGACAACGCAATATGACATTTTTTTGTTATAAAAAAACAAAATGGCGGCTCCAATATGGCGGGCGAGATTTGTGATAATGGTCCGATTCCATTCGAAATTGGTATATAAGGGTTTTCGGAGTCAGAGATTATGATTTTTTCATCAAAATTCATGAATTCAAAATGGCGTCTCCAAGATGGCGTACGAGATTTGTGATTATGGTCAGATTCGATTTAAAATTGGTATATGCGTTATTTTTAGGTCGAATATTTCGAATTTTCTGTCAAAATTCATAAATTAAAGATGGCGGCTCCAAGATGTCATTATGGTCTGATCCGATTCAAAATTATTGTGTGAGGGTGTTCGGGTTCAGAGATTATGAATTTTTTCGTAAAAATTTATGAATTCAAGATGGCGGCCAAGATGATGGACAAGTATTGTGATTATGGTCAGATTCGATTCAAAATTGGATTTTTTAGTAAAAAAACTAATAATAGTTTATAAAAACTATAGAACACGCTTCAGTTTCCATGGACTGAAAAGTAAAATAGTAGTTTAGCTAACGAGTGCGGAAAGTGATACTTTTCCGCACGCGATTGCAGATGACCGTACGACGCGTTAGAAATGGCGTGCGGAAAAGACACTTTACGCTTGTGTTAGGTACACTATTTTTACTACTAGCGGAAAAACACCCAAAGTTAACATGAAGAACATTTATTATTAAATATATATTAAACTATACAACCATACTTGGTAAGCTTTTTATTTTAACCTTGTGCGACACAATATTTAAATGTTAGTATAATCCGCAAAAACTAAACAAATCTACTTTTCCGCACTAAAAAGAGTACGGAAAAGCTTTTCCGCACTCAGTGCAATAAAGAGACAGTTTTTCCACCAAATATAATTCAATGAAGTTTTGTTTTTTGCATGAACGTAGAAAAAATAATATATCGCATGCTTTTCAACAATAACACTTGAATAATGAAACAATTCTCATGATGGCGAGGTCATTATGGGGTATTGAAAAATATTCTAGAGTAATATCGATTCCAGCATCATAAAGAAGAAACACATGCAGGAACCTCGAGCATTGCTCTGCAAAAATATCGTACCGCTCCCCCTTCTGTAAAAATAGAACAGTAAACTAACATTGGGTAAGGTCAAGAAACATTTTTCTTTCGATACACTCGGCAGTCTAAACATGGAAGCGGTTGAAATCTGTTTCGAACGAAACTTGATTTCAAGCTTATTGATATAATGTTATCAAACATTATTATAAACGCCCCCCACCTGTTTTTTCTAACAGTCCAGTGGTGGTGGACGCCACGATCAATACAGTCCACACAGCGATCAGCTGGACAACGCATATTGTGAAATTGAAACCAAACAAAAAGATTATATAGTCGGCCACATGATAAGAAAACAGGCAAAGAAATGAATAATGACATATACCTACCTCCAAACTAGACGGAGACTCCAGTCGTTCTTTGACTCACGCAGATCGTAGTTTAGCGGTCGGTTGTCGCTTGTCGCTTATATTAGTGTCTAGATCAACATGTGTTATAGGGTCCTTTCTATTTTTTCTATTAGTTCGTATTCTGATGTTCAACGATAAATTTTGGAATATTGTGATTATGCGAGTTCTTTCATCGACGGATTATTATTTGATTTGCTGGAAAAGCAAACATTTCAAGGTAACTATACTTTTGAAATTATTGTATTTTCTTCTGCTAGTTCTTTGATTGGGTTTAAAATTGTGAAAAGGCCTTTCTAAATATGAGTACGTGCTTGATTATTGATGAAACCGTTTTGAAGATATAACAAAACTACTATAAATACTTTTTCAGAAACTTCCGAGAGTTGCTAGTAAGGATGCAATCGGTTAACGAAATTGCGAAAAAAATATATATAGTAATTTATTATTTTCCAAAAACAGTCACAAACTGACATTTAAGTGTAACTAAAAATTAGTTTGTCCACTCTTACATAGGTATATATGATATTGCAAATAATGTACATAAAAATATTATTACAATAAATACAAAATAGAATAAAGCTGTGGATATACAAATAGATCAAGAATTAATGCGGTGAAGTATTTTCATCAACTGAAAATCATTTGTTATTTAATCTTGATATAGAATGATAGTACCATTAAAAGCTATTTATTGCAGGAGTTTTGCAAGAGGTTAAAAATATAATTTTCTACAACAGTGCGACGTTTTCGCTCAAGTTCGTAAAAAATCACATGTGCGTAAAATCATCAACCGTTCGTAAAGTAAATTTCATTCGTACATTTATGCATTTTTAAAAATAGCGTTTTTTGCGTCAAATATGAATCGGAAGCCATCATTTTTTGACAATATATTTCCTTGCTTAACAACCAATCAGTGGATTTCAAATTTTGAAATTCAGCCAATAGAATCAGAACTACAGTGAAAATATAGTTTGTCGCTGTATTTTCACGGTGATAAACCTGCTTAGTTTTTGTTTTACCATCTGTCAAGTGAAAATGATTTAAATTATAAACGTCAAATTTATGTGTTTTGACTAGTTATCTTTATTTATCAATATGAGCGATCGTTGGGGACAAATGTCCATTGGTATCACAGATGAGGCCGTGGAAAAGAGTATTCCGTTGAATACGGCTAGAAGTAAAGCATCAATTACCAGGTGACACGATTTTTCTTTATTTCAAATCGATATATTGTCGTCCTAAATACAATTCGTGGTATGATTAAAAACCTATAATTTTTTGGAATATCAATTCATTGGCAATCCCAATGCAAGCTTTGGGATTGCAATTCATTAATATTCCAAAAAATTATCGGTAATAATCATACCACTTATTTTATTACCCCTGATAATACGACTAAAATTCGACATAATAAATCATTCAAATTATTGATTGAAAGTTTGATTCTGTGGAGGAAATTCGATTCTTGCCATGATTTTTTGGGTTTGTAACCTTCCACAATCTGAAAAAAAAAATAATCCAAAGAAATCTGTATAAGTGTAGAAGGGTAAATTAATTAACTTGACCGATAAGTTACTGAGTTCACAAGACTGCTGTCTTGAATGAAATTAATTTTTGTCAGTAACATATCCTACACTGAAATTGCCTATCTGAAAAAATGAGATCAAATTAACCAAGAATACTTGTCTTTTTTGAAAAATGTTGACGTTTCGGAGGCTATATTTGCCTTCGTTATCAAAATTTGCTGAAATCACGCTGAAAACTGCATTTGAATTGCGGTTTGGAAATAACAAGTTCTTTCCTTGACAGAGTCAAATGAAATCTGTCATACATTCTTTTGATTGACATTTGCTATCTTGACACATAGGGTGTTCGGTATCAATCAATCACCATTCTATTAGTTCTCATTTCATCTCTGATGAGAGGTAACCAGGTGCGGTCCATTCCGATAGAAGTTGTTGAAAAGCAATTGTTCGATAAAAGAATGCATGCAGTTTCCTTTTACTTTATTTTTTCTTGATTTGATTCTCTCAATAAAATTTTGGTATTATTCCACTCCATCATATGATCGCCATCAGATGTTAGAATATGTTCAGATATTTTCGAACCTGTTAGTTTTCGATTTCTGATGTAACTTTTATGTTCTTCCTGGCGCACAATCAATGGTCTTGATGTTTCACCCATATAACTTTTACCACACGAACAAGTTATGTTGTAAACACAATTTTTTGAACATTCATCAGTGTCTTTGGGTTTCGTATGTGTGAGTATTGATCTCAATGTATTGGTTGTTTTAAATGGGATTTCTTTGGAATAAAATTTTATTTTTAGATTGTGGAAGGTTACAAACCCAAAAAATCATGTCAACAATCAAATTAATTTTACAATTTCTACAATTTGGTAATATAATAACTGTCGAAGAAAAAACTTTGTTTTTTGTAAAGGGTTTTTTTGTACTCGCGTGTTTGCTGAACTTCACGCTCATACAAAAAAGTCCTACTTCACTAACTTGTATCAAAAATAGCTATTTTACTAAGTGGGTATTATAATAATAATATAATAATTTTATTCACTTAAAGAAATTTACAGTACAAAATAGCAATAGGTATAAGAACATTGATTCAGTGAATAAGCGAATCATCACAGAAGCAAAATTGCTTGTTTGTGATTGTGTTCTTGATTGGGTATATTAATCTTGGTAACGACCATGGAAGCATCAGATGCTTGTATATGGCCTGTATGTGAAGGTTAAAAAACAGAAGTATAAATATAAAATTACGGGTAAGAAATGTTTAAAATCACTTAATCTACACATATTTAAAATTCTAGGAGGTAGTAATCAATCAATAAAAAAACACGGACAAAAGTAGATATTAGACTACACAGATTTACTTAGTCAAATGGGAATGTCCCAAAAAAGTTCAAAAAAGCTCAAGGAGCTTGCCTATGGGCAGTTTCTACCTTATGGACCAGATGAATCAAATCAGTCATATGTTTTACAGTTTAGTGCCTACTTTGGAACTGTCCATCCACTGTTAGAAATGGTTACGTATTAAAAACCTCTGTATATATGAGTATTATATGTGTGAAAGTCTATAAAAAGGTTATACAATAGTGATAGGAGTAAATAATAGAAAATTTGAATTGTTCAGATCGCAAGGTTAGATATAAGTAAAACATAATTGCTAAAGAATATGAAATATATATGTACGCCAACATGAGACTCCCAACATAGTGACGTAGTCAAGCATATAAAGAAATCGAGAACGGTACAATGAAATTTCATGCGGAGTCAATAAGATTGTGCACTTTCTTTTTGAGGAGTTTATTGATTTCATCCAACCTGGTAACATGTTTCTGAACCTAGGGGCAATATAAGTGAAGGATCGCTGGCCTAATGATTTAATAGCACGTGGTAGTATGTCATTTGCAGCAATTTTTCCTCTCGTACGGTATGGGTGTTCAAGCATAGTCGTGGGATTTTTTTTATACGTGAATGATAGTATCGATTTACAAAAGATCTGTCGGGGGTCCATCATTTGAGTTTCACTGAATAATAGATCGGAAGGGTATCTATCTGGGTGGTTTGTCGAATATGATTCTCAGGATCCGTTTTTGGACAATTTCTAGAGGTCTCAGTTTGGTTTTTCTCAATCCTCCCCATCCTATTATGCCATATTGTATGATAGATTCCACCAATGAGTGATACATTATCTCCAGATGATTTACCTTGAGAGATTGTTTCATTTGCTTGAATTTAAATATAAGTCGGCGGAGTTTATTCACTACTGTTTGAACATGGACATCCCATTTCAAGAATGAGTCTACCATAATGCCAAGATATTTAACTGACTGTGTGAGTGCTATTGAATTATTATTAATGGTTATATTTTCGTATGTAGGCAATTGTTTTCGTAGGAAGTGAACGGGATGATTTTTGTTTTTTTGTGATTGATCGATACGTAGTTTTCGTTAAACCAGTTAGAGATATTTATTAAATCATTTGATGCATATTCTTTTAATACTTTTTCTACATTCAAAAAGCAAAACATTATTGAACTATATTTAGTGGAAAAAGAAGTACTTTATTGCACTCATCTGTCATTCAATTTCAACGTGCTGTCATCATGACGAGCATAAATGTTCAAACCCCTTACAAATTTAGCAGATATTCTGTGAGATTGGCAATACGTTTTAAACAGTTACATAATATTATTTTGTATTAATGATAGCAGCCAGAACTAAACAAACAATGCCTTCCCGAGAAAAACTCCATAATCAAATCTGATTCGCTTTGTTATAAACCGTCTACCTGCATAGAGCAAACTGTACTATGACCACACCTCGTGATAACATACGCGCTCACGGCTACTATGATTTTGATTTTTATAATGCAACTGTGGTTATAGAAACGTCAGTCAAAAATTATTTCTCACAATTACCGAATTGAAAGTTTTAAAATGAGTATTATTAATGGAAAATAGATGATAGTGATCTGTTTCAATGCAAATCGATAGTAATAATCAATTTTTTAAGTTGCGCTTTTCATTTTCCAACACCTAGGGCCGTACCTTAATAAATAATTTTTTGTTTTTTGCATGAACGTAGAAAAAATGTTGTATGCAACTCGTGCAAAAATTTACTTTTTGCACTTGTTGCATAAATAACTATTTCCGAATGCTTATTGATACGATTTTAAGCCCTTTATATTTTCTGGAAGTTTATTAAAGACTTCAGTAATTGCATAGTTTAGTGATTTATTTATATTTATCCAGGACTCATTCTTACGACGAATGGTAAATCTTCGGAACTCAATAATAATAATAATAATATAATAATAATACTCCCTCATAAATACTCGTAGAGTGTACCCAAAGGCATAAAGCCTGTGCGGGTAGAGGACGGCTATTATTATTATTTACCTTGGCGCTCCGGGGCGACTTACTGATTTTTTTTCAGGAAAACCCGGAAAACCTACAGCACCACCTCGGAGGTTCTCCCCGAGACATATAGCCTGCAGAAATTCAAAAAAAAAACTCTACTTTCTAGCTTTCTTTCCCACGGCTCTCACACAAGATTATCCGTTTGGTGGACGCCAGAACATAAAAAAGCTTCCCATATTGAAAACGACTACACCGAGAGAAATATCTATTTGCTGTAATACAAAATTGTATAACCGTTAAATGATTTCTGAATTGAATAGGCGCCAGCACAGTTCGCTTTTCAGTATGATCAAGGTCTTTTTTTCAAAACAATTGTATTACTGTTAAAAGTCTCTCACTTAATAACATATTTAAATATTGTTTTTTCAATACCATCTTTTAACTACAATCGTGTTCTTTGTCAAAACTAAAAGGTAACCTTTAGAGACAAAAAGAACGTTTTGAAAAAAAGACCTGTTTCATATTGAAAATATTAACATTTTGCATTCACCCGAGAAAATTTAGTGGTTACAATATTTTAATTAGAAGCTATAAGATTTTTTTGAAAAAATACTTGTATAACTACATTTTTCTGGGTGTAGGTATGTTGTGTTCAGTACATTTTGAAATCTATTTTATTCTTTAGGTTAAAAATGGCAAAGTTTGCTCTGAAAAGTTTGGAACATATATTGTTTATTTCCAGTCTGAAATTCTAGTTGTTCTATAACACATCCTAGGAATTTTGTGATGTCTTTGATATACCTACTTCTTATTATGAGAAAATGTACAGAGACAGATGTTCTCGCAAGGAACCAGAAACACTATCGTCGTGCCTAGTCACATCCTGTATTTTCCTGATCTTCTCCAAGTAAACATTGACATCTTTCTTAAGCTCGTCGTGGATTTTCAGTTCCTTGTCGACGCTTTTCACGTCTCTACTCAACCGGGATCTTACAGCAGCTTCGTTATCATGAAGCCAATCGAAAATTTCCTCCAGCTCAGACGAAATCTTTCTGTGCTCAGCTGCGGTATTTTCGTGCTCCTGTCTCTGTTTCTCAACAGCCCTCCTGAGGTTCTGCAGCGACTGTTTGAGAGACTGGATTTGTTCCGTTACGGTGTTTCGGTCCTGAGCGGAACCATCAGCAGCGATTTGCTATCCTTTGTCAGCAGCTGATGCCAATAGAGCCTCGCACTCTTGTATGTTCACTATCACGTCGTCGTACTTCTTGATCTTTTCTTCAATTGTACCTCCGGATTTCTCGATATCACGAATAATCTAGTGGATTTCGTGATGAAAGTCATGATTTCGGTAATGAGAGCTAAATACTGTTCTCTAAGGAGCAACAGTTGACGGGGTTTAGCGATTTGGTCTTCTATTGACCTAATAAGGTCGTCTTGTAGGTTCACGACACTCATTTTTGTTCGAAAATATGAATAGGATATTCATAAAATCTGTTGTGGAATCATCTGCGGCTGAAAGACAAACTTTAGTCGCTATTTTGAACGATGGAGTTTTTTCTTTTAGCCGCAGATGATTCCACAACAAATTTTATGAATAAGGATATTGAGATCACATTTCGAATCTCAGTTTGAAACGGTTTTAATTTTCTTCATAGAAGTAGAATGTTTCTGAAATTGTGTCAACAGGGAGCTTAGTTTGAATTTGATTTAATGAAAATTGAACTGATTTTAGTTCGAAAATATAAATAGGACATTCATAACATCTGTTGTGGAATCATCTGCGGCTGAAAGACAAACTTTAGTCGCTATTTTCCATCGTTCAAGATAACCTCTTGGGAGGTATTTATGTTGAAAAGGGGAACATTCTCCATGAAAACTGAAAAATGAAAAATGTGATTTATTTGTAATATCTAACAGAAAACAACTACTTAGTTCAATGTCCAGCGTGGCTTGTGCCGGGGAAGTAGTTGTTTTCTGTTAGATATTACAAATAAATCACATTTTTCATTTTTCAGTTTTCATGGAGATTGTTCCCCTTTTCAACGAAAATTGAACTATTTTTTTCTCTTCTAAAAGTTTGTCCATTTTTATTTTCATGCAAAAAATTTCAAATTGCATCAATTCAAAAGAGTAGCTATAGATTCAATTTATATTTGTGAACAGATGGGAAATATTTCAAAGATTTATTAAGATAACATCTGTGCACATTTTCTGAACTTGCAAGTGCATTTGTCTTTTGAAACCCTGGAACGGCTACCAGATTACAAAAATAAAGAATGATTCTTAACTCAACTAATAGAATCTCGAGAATGACTTACCTTTACAAAAAAAATTCTATAATATGTTTCAAACAAGGTATCAGATTACTCTCTTATTTTTAAACTCACAGAACCGCTTCAGAAACCGTCAACAGCTGAAAAGAACTGAGTATATAATTTATAAACGTTCCTGTTTCATTCACTTTGGTATCGGAAATGATTCTTTTGATTTCAATATTAGCGATGATGTTTTTTAGGGCACTAAAGGTAATGGGGTTGAGTGGGGGTAGTCAAATTTTTTCATTATTTTTTCTCCATATGCAATACCTTTGGGGGCATCCATTAATTATGTGAGACAATTTTGGCGATTTTTCGACCCCTCCTCTCCCTAGGTGAGATTTCGTGAGATTGTGCTCGACCCCCTCTCCTAATAGTTAGGGAACCGCCAGTGAAATAATGCGCCGAAGAGCTATATTCCTTCCGAGCTCAGGAAGATATCAGGAAAATATCAAATCCAAAATATTTTTTTGATTTTGAGTAGTGCCCAGCCGAGAAACAAAGAAAAATATTTTGATACATTTTAGCCGTCTTCTATATTCCTTCCGTGATACGTTGTTCAGAAAGTGATCAGTTATGATCTGACAAAGCGGAAGGAAATGCGGTTGGGGCCGGGGCTGGAAAAAACTCCTTTCTTTGGGGGGTTGCTTTTCTTGGTCCCTATAAATAAGTGCCACCTGAAGTTTGACAGCTCGATCATCATTCCAAGTCCATTTTTCCAATTTTTGAACATAGCCGCACGGTAAAAACAATTTTGTTGCTACAATCACTTTCTTTTTGTTAATAGTTTATTGTTGAATGAAAAAAATTACTTGCATCTGCAGCAAAAACAAGCTTGAATAGACTAGCAGCATTTACTGAACGAACAAAATATTTTACTCAAATATTTTGTTATTATGAGAAAATATATACTTCGGTCGAATACTTTTTTGTGTATTGGACATGTGTATCAGAATTGGTTCGACATTATATGTGAATCGTTATGACTATCACAAATATTTCGCTTAAAAGATATTATGTTCAACCAACTAACTAGTGAATTACCTCAAAATTTAATGATTTGGTTGAACAAAAAGAATTGATTCAGTACTTTGTGAATTCAATCCGAAGTTTGTTCAATTTAAATTTATAATATGGTTTCATGTAAACAACCATAGAAGGTCCTATGAACATTATTGATTGATTGACAAGACAGAAAATAATAATTTCTTTCAAAACCATATTCTGTCTGAACAAATAATTAGAGAAATACTTCAGCAAAAATTGATTTGACGGAACAAAATATGTTTTCCTCGTGAATACCAGAAAGATTTCATTGAAAACACAAATTTGTTCACGCAAGTAATACGAAATTAATTCAACATACATCGAATTGTCCTTTCGAAATATTTTGTCAAATTTAGCATTGCGACACCACACGCAAGCGCAACAATCACATGGTATTGGCAAGGATGATGGTTGATGAGTAACGTCAGTAGCGTTGTATCGGAGTTCAAGGTTTCTTTTCAATTGTGTTTTTAGTGTTTGTGACTATTAGTTATAATAATAGTGACCAAAATAATATTGTTTGGCTCCTTGAAGAATTTGAAAGCTGGTAAGAAACGTATTAAGATAATAAGGTTTCTATAAAACTATCAATGAGATTCATTTCAAAACATCATGGCGGTTATAGGGCAACAGGTCAATTTTCGATTTTTCACAGTCATAATGAATTTTTCAGAAAATGACATAACATTGGAAATTGCCAAAAAGCTGGACGATAATAACTTGAAAGAACTCATACCATCTATTGGACAATGGAAAACATCTACTGAAGCTCTAAGGAAGGAAGGCCAAGCTTTTGTGGTGATGAGACAAATATAAAGGCAAAGGATAATTTATTATGCAAAAAATTAAATGAATTGATTATGATATGATGGTAGTTTTATAATGTATTTTATTATATAATATACAAAAGAATTATATATTTTATTTTTTGTTACTGTTCAAATTGAGATGAATAAATTATTTGTTCAAATGTATTTTACATTTCATTCATATCCTGTCTTGATTACCTAGGAAGGTTTTTCCGAGAGATCTTCAAAATCTTTATACCTATTTAATTTGAATAATTTTCATTCGTAGTCATGGATGTATCTGGACGAACAGAAATCTTATGATTTATTTTTTAACTAATCAACCATTTAGCTCGTTTGAGGAATATAGTTATGATATATTCGTGATTTTTATTTTTCAGGATCGACTAGTGGAGGGCCTATTCAAAATCGAGTCTTTTGCATCTCGAAAACTGTTAAGACACAGGGACAGAGTTACCATAAAATTGTGTTTTGAAGCTCTGTTAAAAATCTCCAAATTCATAAATTCATCTCAAACTTTTTTGGTTCAGCAGATATACAGGGTGTATCTTAAATGATGTTATTAATTTCAGTGCGGTGATAAACTTTTTTCCATAAAATATGACAAGAAATTACCTCCTGAAATTAATTATATCATTCAAGATATACTCTGTATTCGTGAAAAATATCCTCCTTAAACTAAATGTCTGTGTTTGATTGGTGGACGTCTTGTTAAAGAGCTTCAAAATACAAAATTTGCGGAAATTCAAACGACCCTCTCACGGTTTTCGAGATATTCATGAAAGATGGATTGGGATTTGAATGGACCTGTATGATTAATTGGAATAAATTTTATATTTGAAATCATTTCTGAATATTTCAGTTGACAAAATATTCTTTCAAATCAATTCAAAATATGTTTTCTTTTATAAAACTTTTTTTTCGATCTACTAACATAATTAATGAGTTTAAACAAACATTCGTAAATCGAATTAATATATTTTGTCAGAAGGGTAATGGAATAACATTGACTCAAACGGATATTTTGTTCTATGAATTACCAAAATATTTTCATTCTATAAGATAATTTGTAAATTCAAAAATCCCTTTAGCAAATCGAAGAGATTGAAGGTATTGATTCAAAAAAATATTTCGTTCATTTTGATTCGTGTAGTTTCCACTTCAAGAAATATTTTGTTCAATCAAACGATGAACCGAATGAGTTAACAAAATATTTTGTTGGTTGGAATCAAATTCAAATCAAAATTCTAAAAGGTAATGTTGAAATATCAAATCATATGATCGACTGAAACATCTCATGTTTTCGAGAAGAAAAAACAAGATTTTCTATGAACAAAACATATAATCAATTGAAAGCAAATTGCATTAAATCTAAAAGGATTTCAGAGAGACAAATCAATGACAATATTTGTTTCATTTGAATTGATATTTAATTGTGGGATACTGACACTTTTATTTATTCGAGTTGAATGATATTTTGTTGATTTAACCAAGTTTTTTTCTGCGTGCGGTCCTGCGAGTTTTTCGACTACCCCTTTTTGCCCCCCCCCCCCTGTAATCCGGCCCTGCTAAAAATTCCTTCC